>VDFB02056471.1:0-63794 GCA_007258455.2 Sequoia sempervirens | reverse complement strand
CACAACTCTTGCTATTCCATCCAATCTCACATACCTTCAAGGTATACTCATTAGTAAACTCATGCCAACAACATAGCCAACCCATCAACCGCAAATACAAGCACCATGCACAAAACCAGTCGAAGAAGACCAAATACATCCAGGTACTCGCACTACATGGGTAATGCCAAATCCGAAGGATCAAAGGCATAACAGGTCTACCAATAATAGCACATAGAAAATGTAACCATGTAGTACGAAGGAATTATCCACAATGATATGCACAACCTGCAACCAACTGCTACAAGAATCATTTCTCTCAACAATCTTCCAGAGCTCTTCCAAGTTCTTCAACACCCAAAAAAGGAAAAAGATTAAGAACCTCCATGTCATCACCCAAGAACATGAGTGAAAAAACATGACCACAAGCTAGTGATCACTATAGCTCTAACCAAACCTAAAACCAATGTAATGTGAAACCAAACATCCAAGAAGACTACTAAGACCAAAAAGAGAAACTTTGCACAACATATACCTATAGAACATCCTCCTACATACACCTCTAAAAGCTAGTTGTGTCAAGTATGATCTCCTTCACATCCCAAAGGAAAATCCATAACAACACCCAACCGTTCAATCACCAAGATCAAACTTAACATATGTATCATGTAATCAACATGGATGTAAATCTCTCAAAAAAGATCAAACTATTTCATTTCCCATTTCAGGAAATACGCCCAATGCATCTCCTAAACTCAATATCAATGAATGTAATCACAATGCATAAGGAGATAACCATGCTATCCATCTCTCACAATGAATCCAAGTCAGAATCATCTAATAGCAGTTGAAGATCCATATCCATGAAAGAAAGCATAAAACACCTGAGAGAAACAATGGGCAATACCTCTCAAGCAATAAACTACCGAGTAGACCAAGAGTGGGAATGAGAATACTCCTTCAAGATATGCAAGCCATCCAAGAGAAATCTCCTCATAGGTTTCTGTTGAACTCACGTTCAACCAAGGTGTAGGCTTCTCAGACTTTCTACTGAAATATTCATCAAGAGTAACCATCAACAGTTCTCTCCACTTAAGAGAAATAAAACCTCACCTTATTCTTCATGCATCCATGAGCACCTGCAAACGATCATCTAATGCTAAACTCCAAATTCATCACTGCACTATCATGAAGTATCAGACAAATGATCAAAGCACTCAATACACAAAGAATTACTAGACCACTGTCAAAGCTCCAATCATTTGAATCAAGAACTTATCATGACATCACGACCTTACCATCCCCCTTGGGAGATACCATGCTCCAAGTGAACATACCATGGTCTCAAGTGTAATGGACAATGTTAGAACTCCAGTGCATAAGAAAGAGTATACCATGACATAAAGAAAACAAACTCAAAACCAACATCACCTGTCAAGCACCACCAACACCTCAACCTAAAGACTCCAAGAATCCTCCATGGTTTCGAGATGTTGCACATCTTCAAATAGTGTCCATGCAAATGCAAAAGAACCCTTCTACAACAACAGGATCTAAGAGCTCCTCCTAGTAACATCTGCAACACTCGAGAAGACCATCCATCGCCAAGTGATGAATCCACAGTCATTGCTAAAGCTCCCACTGAATCGTGACAATAGAGCTCTCAAGCATCACGACCCAACATTTGCTAATCTAAAAATCCTTCAGGTCCACACATTAACATGTCCATCAAGTGGCACCAAGATCTCCAAAACAAGCAGAGATTACCATCACTATCAAAAGCTCACACAAAGTAGTGTATCCAAGCTATCCATGATATCATGATACAACATGCTACAGGTCCCCATAAAAAAAATTCAGGTACTCAACGCCATCCTTCCTCTCATCCAGAAGCAACCACACCAATGCACAAGTGACCACAGACAAGGCCAGCTAACAGATCTACACCAACATTGAACCAACCTCATGGATATAGACAGTCCACTTCCGAGTTATCTCACTACAACCAATGGGTAGCTAATCCACCAAATGCATAACTCGAAGATCAATCACAACAAAAGTGCAAACCCATCATCGCAATGGAAAATGCAAAACTGAGATTTCAAAGAGAGCAACAATGTAGACAATTTGACTCAAACACCAGATCAAAACCAAATCTGATTTGCCAATCATGTCCACAACTCAAGCACCATAGTCTATGAAACTAGAAAACAACACTTACATGTATAACTGCAACTATCTCATCTAACAACGCTCCAAACTACTAGGGTCTAGAAAATAGTTTTTTACCAGCAACTCCACAAAAACACAAGTTTTTCTTGATTGTGCAAAATATGCAAAACCACCGTGTTTATAAAGCACCCATGCACACCCATATCCATTGCACATATAGATGACTCAAGAGTCTGTACACAACCATCACAGTTAACCAAAACAATCGAATAACATGAATATGCATAACCATAGATTCTTTAAACGAAAATCTATAAAACCCTCAAAACCAAAGAACATGAATTTGAGGTATGCAAGTGTAAGGAATCCTTAAAAGGAACAAGTAGTACAGGAACTCCAGACCCATCCCAGACCAATTGCATAACCATCAACATGCACATGCATACGAGAGAGCCAGGCTATTAAGAAGTTTTCAGACCACCCAGAGATCAACTTCATAACCTTTTTGCAATCAAGGTAATAGAGAACAACACATTCAATGCCGAGTCAAAGCACCCAACATAAGCACAATACTCCATGGCTGAAAAACAACCCAAGAATTTCCATACCATTAGAGATCCCCTCACATAGACACCTAGTATGAACCACACTCTGCTGCAACACAACCATAAGCATAAACTCACACCCCTTGCATCAGGATCATTCGCTGCCAACCAGGAGCCTCATAACACATCATTAAAATATGATCAACTCCAATTTCTCCATCTTCAATGTCTTTCACACTGCGAATTGTCTCAAAAGAGAAAGAAATTTTACTCACCAAAGGGTCAATTATCAGTCGATTCCTCTAGATTTCTTCAAGCCTGTCAGACTAAGAAATCTTCACAGGAGAAATAACCAGAACCAACAACCAAAAGAAGGCTTTGATACCACTTTTTGGGAAAAAATTGATCATCTCGGAGAAACCTCCAAGAACAACAGTGCCTTGAGTGATTTTAATTCCTTCAAATTGCCTCAAAGACACGTACTACTATGCCAAAAAGTGAAAACTGGCACAGTTGATTTCTCTCATTGACTCTTTTGAGAAAAGCACATGCAAACTTAACCAGATTCAACACTTATGCACCAATTCAAATTATAGAACCAACCAACATGAAAGACTAAAAAATGAACACACGGATGCATGTGGGGAAAACCCTTTTGGGTAAAAAACCCCACCCTCCAAAACACTCAGCTCAATTGTATTAATCAACAACAACAATAGTTACAATAAAATATCAGAGCTCTGCTCTTCTAGAGTTTACATCTTGTCCATCTGGATAAAGTAGACAACAACATTGTTCAAAATCCTTGGATTGTTAGAGTACCCTCACACAACACACAATGTAGATTCAATTTATTTCACTAGCCCACTCACTCAGCCAACCTTTCAACCAACACCACCTCATGGCCTCTTAGGTTCACATTCTTCTTTGTTATATCTCTCTAGCATTCTCCCTGTTACAATGCTATAAATAGCCTACAGTTCGAACACCCTCATAGAAAATTCCATATCGAACCACTTCTTCAGTCGAGCCAGTGATCAAATCATTTCCTATATACACAGTTTGTTCAGTTTCCCTACAGTCCAACCCTCAAACAATAGTTTCCAAATTTTGGTCCAATGAATCGTTGATTCACAACAACGATGTGAAATCAACAAATGTCTCCATGCCATGTGTAAGCACGTCACTTGTTCATCACTGTTTGACCATCACATTATTTCATCTCTGCCCGTCGCTTCCTAGCTTAACCACCATACCGCAAGCCATATTACAAGTCTCTGCGGGACCGCGGTTTACCATTCTTCCAGAAAACTGCTCTATTGCAGGGACCATCTATAGACCCTCACGGGTTGGCGGTAACAACACCGCACTACCAGAACCTCTTCCAAGTCCTATCACAGTGTGGCGGTAACACTGCGCTACTGCAGGTGATCTAGTAGGCTTCTACGGGATGGTGGTATACCGCACTACTGCTAAACAGTTAGGAGGATTCCACGTTATGGCGGTAACATCGCACTACCACACCTCTCTTACAACCACCTAGCGGTAGAAGCATGAAAGTAACACTTTTAGAAGTCTGAGCAACAAGACCAGGGTTTCACCAGTGAGTTTAAGACACACATTTTCAACAATCTCCCACTTGACGAAGAACTCACTAAACCCCCTTCCAACATTCTAAGTCACTGTACCATAGCCATTCATGCATTAATAAGAATCTCGAATCAGTGCTCTTGTGCTCCATCCAAGACACCTGCACCAACATCTAAGATGTCCACCAAACCAGGCAATAGTTCCAACCATCCACTTTAGGACAAGGAACAAGCCAAAGCGTATATGCACCAGTCTACAGAACACAAGCACCAGATCCAACTGATAGAAAAGACTATAACATGATGCCACCATTTCACTATGCTCACATTCTATAAAAAAGAAATATCAACTTCAAAGCCTCAAACAAAACACAACCCTGAAGTCATTCTCCAGAAACAAGATAAAACATCAGTTAGAATAACAACTAGAAAACTGTCTGCTCCCATCCAATTGATTAACCCACGCGACTGAAAATAGCACCCACAGCTCATGCTATTCCATCCAATCTCACATACCTTCAAGGTATCCTCATTAGTAAACTCATGCTAGCAGCATAGCCAACCCATCAACCACAGATACAAGCACCATGCACAAAACCAGTCGAAGAAGACCAAATACATCTAGGTACTCCCACTGCATGGGAAATGCCAAATCTGAAGGATCAAAGGCATAACAGGTCTACCAATAATAGCACATAGAAAATGTAACCATGTAGTATGAAGGAATTATCCACAATGATATGTACAACCTGCAACTGATTGCTACAAGAATCATTTCTCTCAACAATATTCCAGAGCTCTTCCAAGTTCTTCAACACCCAACAAAGGAAAAAGATTAGGAACCTCCATGTCATCACACAGGAACATGAGTGAAAACACATGACCATAATCTAGTGATTACTACAGCTCCAACCAAACCTCAAACCAATGTAATGTGAAACCAAACATCCAGGAAGACTACTAAGACCAAAAAGAGAAACTCTGCACAACATATACCTATAGAACATCCTCCTACATACACCTCTAAAAGCCATCTGTGTCAAGTATGATCTCCTTCACATCCCAAAGGAAAATCCATAACAACACCCAACCTTTCAATCACCAAGATCAAACTTAACATATGTATCATGTAATCAACATGGATGTAAGCCTCTCAAAGAAAATCAAACTATTTCATTTCCCATTTCAGGAAATACGCCCAATGCATCTCCTAAACTCAATATAAATGAATGTAATCACAATGCATAAGGAGATAACCATGCTATCCATCTCTCACAATGAATCCAAGTCAGAATCATCTAATAGCAGTTGAAGATCCATATCCATGAAAGAAAGCATAAAACACCTGAGAGAAACAATGGGCAATACCTCTCAAGCGATAAACTGTTGAGTAGACCAAGAGTGGGAACGAGAATACTCCTTCAAGATATGCAGGCCATATAAGAGCAATCTCCTCATAGGTTTCTGTTGAACTCACGTTCAACCAAGGTGTAGGATTCTCAGACTTTCTGCTAAAATATTCATCAAGAGTAACCATCAACAGTTCTCTCCACTCAAGAGAAATACAACCTCACCTTATTCTTCATTTATCCATAAGCACCCGCAAATAATCATCTCATGCTAAAATCCAAATGCATCATTGCAATATCATGAAGTATCAGGCAAATGATCAAAGCACCCAATACACAAAGAATTACCATACCACTGTCAAAGCTCCAATCATTTGAATCAAGAACTTAGCATGACATCATGACCTTACCATACCCCTTGGGAGATACCATGCTCTAAGTGAACATATCATGGTCTCAAGTGCAATGCACAATGTCAGAACTCCAGTGCATAAGCAAAAAGGCTTGGGAGATATTCAAAAGTTTTTAGACCACCCAGAGATCAACTTCATAGCCTTTTTGCAATTAGGGTAATAGAGAACAATGCGTTCAATGCCAAGTCAAAGCACCAAACATAAGCACAATAATCCATGGATTAAAAACAACCCAAGCATTTCCATACCATTAGGGAGCCCCTCACACAAACACCTAGTATGAACGATGCTCTGCTGCAACACAACCATAAGCATAAACTCACACCCCTTGCATTAGGGTCATTCGCTGCCAACTAGGAGCCTCAGACCATATCATTACACTATGATCAACTCCAATTTCTCCATCTTCAATGTCTTTCACGCTGCATGTTGTCTCAAAAGAGCAAGAACTTTTACTCACCAAAGGGTCAATTATCAGCTGATTCCTCTAGATTTCTTCAAGCCTGTCAGACTAATAAATCTTTACAAAAGAAATACCCAGAACCAACAACTAGAAGAAGGCTTTGATACCACTTTTTGGGAAAATTTTGATCATCTTGGAGAAACCTCCAAGAAAAATAGTGCCTTCAGTGATTTTAATTCCTTCAAATTGCCTCAAAGACACGTACTACTATGCCATAAAGCAGAAACTGGCACAGTTGAATTCCCTCATTAACTCTTATGAGAAAAGCACATGAAAACTTAACCAAATTCAAAAATTATGCACGAATTCAAATTACACAACCAACCAACATGAAAGACAAACAAATGAACACAAAAAATTACGTGGGGAAAACCCTTTTGGGTAAAAAACCCCACCCTCCAAAACACTCATCTCAATTGTATTAATCAACAACAACAACAGTTACAATACAATCTCAGAGTTATGCTCTTCTAGAGTTTACATCTTGTCCATTTGGAGAAAGTAGACAACAAAATTGTTCAAAATCCTTGCATTGTTACAATACCCTCACACAACACACAACACAGATTCAATTTATTTCACTAGCCCACTCACTCAACCAGCCTTTCAGCCAGCACCGCCTCATGGCCTCTCAGGTTCACATTCTTCTTCTTTCTATCTCTCCAACATTCTCCCTGTTACAATACTATAAATAGCCTACTGTTCGAACACCCTCATAGAAACTTCCATATCGAACCACTTATTCAGCTGAACCAGTGATCAGATCATTTCCTGTACACAGTTTGTTTAGTTTCCCTGTAGTCCAACCGTCAAACAACAGTTTCCAAATGTTGGTCCAATGAATCATTGATTCACAACAATGATGTGAAATCAACAAATGACTCCATGCCATGTGTTATCACATCACTCATTCATCATTGTTTGACCATTGTATTGTTTCATCTCTACCCATCGCTTCCAAGCTTAACCGCCATACTGTAAGCCATATTACAAGTCTTTGTGGGACCACGGTTTACCATTTTTCCAGAACACCTCTCTACCGTAGGGACCATCTACAGACCCTCGCTGGTTGACAGTAACAACACTGGACTATTGTAGCCTCTTCCAAGTCCTATCGTGGTGTGGTGGTAACACCGCACTACCGCAGGCGATCTAGTAGGCTTCCGCGGGATGGCAATATATTGCACTACCGCTAAATAGTTAGGAGGCTTCCACATTATTGTAGTAACACCACACTACCACACTTCTCTTACAACCACCTAGCGGTATAGCGGAATAAGCATGAAAGTAACACTTTTAGAAGTCTGAGCAACAAGACCAAGGTTTCACTAGTGAGTTTGAGACACACATTCTCAACATATTCAACACAAGGTCAACCAAACCAGTGTAAAACACAAAAAAATTAAGCACGATCCTTCTAGATACTAAAAATATCTTCAACATGATCAAAACAACTTAACTCTAGAATCGCAAGTCATAAGAATTAACCAAAGAGAAATCCGAACCAACAACATTTCTCCTGGACCTAAGCCAGATACATAGAAAACCACAGTTCACAACTGGTGAATATAACTCGCACTGTATAATGAATCAAAAGCCAAAAATCTGGATATAGTAGCTTCCAACAACCATGATCAACATATTTGAACCACACACACATAGAAGAAAATCCAGAGCAAAACTCAGAGCAAACACTGAGCACCTGCAATCTTCCTTCAATACAATTTTCTCAATATCCTCGATATATACAACCAATAACTTGCATCCATGACATTAATGACAACAACAACCAGTTGATAACCAATTGACAAGTTGACATCAATGGAAACACCTTGCAACAACTTGTTCATACTTGCAACATGAGTTGTGTTGGAAATTGAGAGGTTGTCATTTATGTCAACGGATAGTGGGATTTTGGATAATTGTCACAATGGAATTTTGTTGACTGTCTGCTCTAGTAATGAAGTCTATTAATATGGTATCTCAGTCTAGATTTTCCTATTTTCCTAGATCTATTTAGAACCTGATACTATGCTCTATCTTGTTATCGATTGCATCTACTTACATGGTTTTAGTTGTCTAGGTTGTATGGTTGCAAAGATACAGTTACCAGTAGTTTTGGAAACATTGTCACACTTATACATTGGCTCTGTACGATGGTTATTGGGTCTGAATCCTACCTCAGAGAAAGATATCATTATAGGACTTTGTACATAGATTTGAGACTACAAGATATGTTCTACATTGGAGTTTCACAATGATATGTGAAGGCATTCAAAAGGTATGAATGATAGTATTATGATCTGTGGTCTACAACGAGTTTTCATATAGTACACTAATGTGGGAGACTCCACATTCTCTCATACTTGATTACCTTACTGTGCAGTGTTGAAGATAAGTAGCTCAATGTTGTCTAAGGAAGAATTCAATATGCTAACAAGTTTTTGTGTTACATGTTTGAAGTTTTTGGTCTAACTTTGGCGACCTAATTATGCATTAATATTGAGAAGTTTTTATATGTGTTGCGAATGATAAAGGGATCTATCTTAGGTCCACGCCGAATGCCTATATGCGAAGATGAATATGTTGATTGTGTCTTAAGGTTTCTCTAATTAGGCTGACCTAATTAGTGAACATGGATATGCATATGAGTATATATAAGAGACATTTTTGGGAGAAGAGAGTGAGAGAAAGTAGAGAACGTGTGAAAGATACATGAAGACAAAGATGAGAATGTGTATATATGAAATTGTATGGATGAATAGATAAGTGTGTCACTTATGTATTATGTTTCACCATAATTGAACTGCAGCACAAGGAAGGTGCATTTCATTAGTTCATATTTTAGCAGTGAGCCATATCATTTTGTATCTTGGTAGTGAGCCAGATCATTTTGTATTTACTTCAGGCTATGAGCCTTTCAAAGACAGTGAGTCTTGACAGTGAGCCCTTGTAATATTCTAGATCTGGATATATTATATTGTGAGCTAACCTTCTTCGTGGTTTTTCCCATTTTGGGTTTTCCACGTAGAAATACCGGTGTTCATGTGTGTTGATTTATTCTCTTGATTCCATGTTCTCTCTTTTTTATTCAGTCAAATTTGTGATAATGATTAAATGGATTTTATGTGAATGGTTTTATGGAATATTGATTCACCCCCCCTCTCAGTATTTTGGATGTTTAACAATTGGTATGAGAGCTTGGTTCCTCTAGAGAAGCCTAATAGCTTGGGGAAGGTCTTGAATTTTGAATTTATGGAAGATAAAAATTTTCTTATTCCTCCAAAAGTGATCTCTGCTGGACATAAAAAAGAAAATAAATATTTTAAGGACATGTTGAAGGAAGTAAATGAGTGTATTAAGAATCTAAGGGAAAGATATGTAGAATTCAATGATCAATTAAAGAAAGAAGATGAGGACATCATCAGACTGAAAGAACAATCAGAAGAAAAGAGAAAGATTGAAGATTGTCAGAAAGCTGAAATTCAAAGGAAGATGGATGAATGTGTAAAGATTGAGAAAGAAATGGTAATTTTAAAATCACATTTGGAAAAGGTAAAAATAAATGAGGATAAATTCAAGGCAAGCATTGCAATGCTTGATGAATTGATCAACTTTCAGAGACCTGCTATTGATAAAAGTGGTTTAGGGTTTGAAAAAGGATAAAGTTTAAAGGCGAGTCAATCTCCTGATATGAAGGTTCAAAGCAAGGGCGGACAATTCAAGAGTCTAAGGAGAAACACCGAAAGGATTCCCATCAGACAACCTAATGCTCAAATATATTTATCTTTTAATGGTGTTTGTTATTCTTGCAATAAGATTGGACACAAGGAAAAAGATTATGAAAAGAAAGAAGAACATAATAATGGAATGGATAGAAATACCTTATTATTCTCTGATCACTATTTTGAATGCAAAAGAATTGAACATAAAATTAAAGATTGTAAAAATTAGAGGTTGAATAAGATGATTTATTCATTCAGTGGCTGCTATTATCATTGTAATTCATTTGGACACAAAGCTAACTAGTGCAAATATAGATTGAATAAAAGAAAATGTGGATGGAAGAATGTTGTGTGTTATGATTATAGCAATCCGAAACATTTTTCCAGAGACTGTAGAAGCAGACATATGAGAAATAACAATCTGGTAAAGAGATGTGAACCAGCCATTAAGCTTCATCTGATGGAAGTAAAGAAGGAAATGGGAAGAATTTGGAGAAAGGAAGGAGAATCTAAGCAAGGTGAATCAAAATCATTAGTATTTTTTGTGTCATCCTCCGATGCAGATA
This sequence comes from Sequoia sempervirens, assembly GCA_007258455.2. Lineage (NCBI taxonomy): Eukaryota > Viridiplantae > Streptophyta > Pinopsida > Cupressales > Cupressaceae > Sequoia > Sequoia sempervirens. The sequence goes on along the minus strand of VDFB02056471.1, from coordinate 52,993 downwards.
CTCTTGCCAAAAATTAATGCAGGTAATGGCTAAGGGGGAGCAATAATCAGAACATTTCATAACCCCTCTTTCAATACATGATGTCATATCATGACATAAGTGCATTTATTGAGGTTAAGAATTCAAGATTTCATGTGAAAGGAATTTGCAAAAACACGTGTATTTTGTAGAGTTTGAAAGGATGGAAATGTACACAGATTTTGAGGTGATCTACTTGCAGTCTGAATCATTTATTGTAGAAGCATTTGGGATGAAAGAAATAAATTTAGATATGCATTCAATAAAAAGCATTTATAAGAGAGGAGAAGCATGGAGAGAAAGGTTGAAGAAACCAGAGCAACTTCATACAACAAAAATTCATAATCTAATCTTGGTAGAAAAGGAAGAGATGACTCGTTGTTGCTATGCACTATTTCATTTGAATTATTTGTCAAAATTTGTTGAATGCAATGGATATACCTTGAATTATAGATAATTTAGTAAGACCAAAACCACAACTCAAATTGTACCCTGTTAAAACCTTGGAACTTGATCTTTTGGGTGCTTTTTCGGATATCCATCTTGATGTTATACCAATTGAAGATGTTGGGGTATACATTCATAGAAATTTGGAAGAACCATCCTATGGAAAATCTCACATATTGTGGGTTGAAGAATTAATTAGAAGTGATTTTACCCTGAAACTAGAATACAGTATGCTTTCAGAAATGCAATTAGATGTATGGAACAATTTTTTGGAGTTTAGTAATGAAGAAAGACGTATTAGAATGGCTCTTAGTAGATTTCATGGTGAATGTGTGTGGCTCAATGAATCATGTGAAATATCCAAAGATGTAATTAGGGAATTTATTGGCTTATCATTCTCTGGACTGACTCTTGAATGCAATATTGATAGGGGAAAAGGATTAATAAGGAACACTCGACCTAAAATCACTAACTCGACAGTTTAGTATGTAAGTCTAGTTATTTCACAAATGATATTTGGTGACAACAATGTCTCCACTACCACAATTGATCTTGCATTGGATATGGTTGAGAACAAAACAAAATATGACCTCTATGAGTTGCTCTAAAAATGATTGTTGGAGAATCTGAGAGATATCAAGAAGAAGGAAGGTACATTTAGATATGGTACATTGGTTTTATGTCTAATTTTATATTTTATGAAGGAGATTCCTAGAATAGGTGAGATTAGTTGGGAGAATATCATAACGGTCTCTCATTAGATTGAGGACCTTATGAGAAATATTGGGGATTTGGATGCACAAGGAGATGCCCTTGCTACATTCTTTGGAAAGTTTCAAAGGAAGATGAACAAAAGAAGGATAGTTCCTAGAGAATTGGTTACAAAATATAAGAATGATATAACCTTCTTAGTAACCATTGATAGTTGCATTAGTAAGGCAGTTGAACCAAGGAATTCATGGATACCTGAGGTTGGATATGAGATTGAGAAAGACTATGCTGCTAGTTGCATTGAATTGTTGATTAACAGTCCCCAGGACCTCAGTAGACCTAGGTTTGGAACCTACACTGAAGTAGCTAAAGCTCTTGAGGAATCTAAATTTGTCTCCAGTAAATCAATTCCTACCATTAGAGAAAAGAGGAAAGTCACTAAGGTTCAAGCATTAGTTGCTCAGGTTGAACTTGCTCCAAGAAGACTCAAGCAATTAGCCATAAGAAGGACACATTTTCAGCTAGCACCTAGTGCGATCTCTAGTTCTTTATGGTCCACTAAAGAAAGCTCAAATGTATTAATTGATAGATTCAATGAATTAAAGAGCAACGCAATAAGTGACATGGTGTCTTGGATTGAAGATAAAGGATTGTTGGAAATTGTAGAGAAGTGCAAGTCTACTCATAACATGTCAATTGAAAGACTCGAAGATGTTCAAGGATGTGAGAAAGAGGTCAAGAGTCTATTCACACTCTGTTGGACTTGGCTTGATGCAATTCAAAGACATTGGAACACAATTGAAACCTAGATCAAGCTTGCATCTAGCACATTTGATCCTGCTCTTGATTTGGATGATCATACATGGTATGGATTGACAAGGATGCATGAAGAATATCTTGCATTACATAAAGAGAAAAGGGAGATAGTTGAACAATATAAGAAGCTCAGAGATTTAATCAAGACTGTGTACACCTGTCTATTATGTTCTTTTGGTAGTTGACAGGATTCTAAAATCAAATGTTACTCCCAAAACTATGGTTGAAGGAAAATATGTCTTAATTGATCTCAATTATCTATGTAGTGCATTGTCAAAAGGAAAAATGCTTTATGATGAAGGGAGATCCTCATGGACAGGGATTCTTAGCAAGCTCCAAGGGTCAACCACCTCCGGTTGATCATGCTCTGCTATCTTGAATGTAATCCTTAGGGGGAGTGTTCAAGTATGCAAAGAATTAATTCCTTTCCTTTGCCATTGATGTCAAGGGGGGGGGGGAGAGAGAAAAAGATCATGTGAAAACAAAATTTTGTAAAATAATTTTTGGAGAGAGAGGTATCATGAGAATAGTTTTATTTGGGGGAGAGAAAATTGTAAATTAGGAAGAATCATTTTGGTGGTTTTCACATCGTGTGTTTCCATTAATGACAAAGGGGGAGATTGTTAGAAATTGAGAGGTTTTCATTGATGTCAACAGATAGTGGGATTTTGGATAACTATCACAATGGAATTTTGTTGACTTTCAACTCTGGTAATGAAGTTTGTTAATTTGATATCTTGGCCCGGATTATCCTATTTTGCAAGATCTGCTCATAACCTAATACTTTGTTCTATCATGTTATCAGTTGTATCTATTGACATGGTTTCAGCTGTCTAGGTTGTATGGTTGCAAAGGTATAGTTAATAGTAGTTTTGGAAACATTGTCATACTTATACATTTGCCTTGTATGATGGTTATTGGGTCCAGATTCTATCTCAAAGAAAGATATCATTACATGACTTTGTAAATAGATTTGAGACTACAAGATTCATTCAACATTGGAGTTTCATAATGATATGTGAAGGCATTCAAAAGGTATGAATGATAGTATTATGATCTATGGTCTACAATGAGTTTTCATATAGTACACTGATGTGGGAGACTCCACATTATCTCATACTTGATTATCTTACCATGCTGTGTTGAAGATAAGTAGCTCGATTTTGTCTAAGGAAGAATTCAATATGCTAACAAGTTTTTGTGTTAGACGTTTAATGGATTGCATACATGTTTGAAGTTTTTGGTCTAACTCTGGCCGACCTAATTATGCATTAATATTGAGAAGTTTTTATATGTGTTGTGAATGATATAGGGATCTATCTTAGGTCCACATCATCTTCCTATATGAGAAGATGAATATGTTGATTGTGACTTAAGGTTTCTCTAATTAGGTTGACCTAATTAGTGAACATGGATATGTATATGAGTATATGTAAGAGACATTTTTTGGAGAAGAGAGAGTGAGAGAGAGCAAAGAGCATGTAAAAGATACATGAAGATGGAGATGAGAATGTGTAAATGCGAAATTATATGGATGAGCATATAAGTGTGTCACTTATGTATTATGCTTCACCAAAATTGAACTCCAGCACAAGGAAGGTGCATTTCATTAGTTCATATTTTGGTAGTGAGCCATGCCATTTTGTATCTTGGTAGTGAGCCAAATAATTTTGTATATAGTTCAGGTTGTGAGCCTTTCAAGGATAGTGAGTCGTGGAATTGAGCCCTTTTAATATTCTATATCTGGATATATTATATTGTGAGCTAACCCCCATCGTGGTTTTTACCATTTTGGGTTTTCCACGTAAAAATACTGGTGTTCATGTGTGTTGATTTATTATTCCACGTTCTCTCTTGTTGATTCAGTTAGATTTGTGATAATGATTAAATAAATTTTATTTGAATGGTTTTATGGAATAATGATTCACCCCCCTCTTAGCATTCCAAATGTTCAACAAGTTATTCCAAGGTGAATGCCTTTGGAAATGGAAGATCAGAAGAAGGCACTATGAAAGTGAAGGAAGAAAATGAGGAAAAGAAGCCCGTAACAGATAAGAAGGCGGAGAAATAAGTACCTCAAACATTGAAAAAGAAGCAACATACAAAGGGAACTAATGAAAAAGTATTTACAAGGATGAGATATGCAAAGAATTAAAAGCATATAAGACCCCCTCATCCTATACAATTAAAATATATGACCAGGTACTCCACATGTTTTATGGTTACTGTTATACCTATAATCAATTTGGTCATAGGGCTAGAGAGTGTAGGGTTGCACCTAGGAGCACAAAATATGTGAATAGAAACTAATTTGCTCCTAAATGAATATAATGTGCTACAATTGTAATAATTTTGGTCACATAGCTAAGAGTTGTAGAACAAATTGTGTAAGACCAATAGAAAATTATGAAAAGAGAAGGAATATGTCCCCCAAAGTGAACAATGGTTCACATATTCCTAAGAAGAAGGAAAATAAAACAGAGAAGAAGCACAAGAAGATGTGGAAAGTGAAAGGTCAACAGGAAACACTCAATGTAGTTGCTCCTACCTTACATCACTAAGTCTTAGTAATAGGGCATGAGTCTAGGGGGAGCTAAATTGGTATCTATTTATCCCTAGAAATGAAAGGATAAATCAACTCTAGTAAAATATGTTCTACAAATTTCTAACGAATTGATGGTTGTAGATTTATAGTTACAATTTTTCTCCTTGTATGGCTTGTTAAAAGAAAAGAGTATCTATAATTGAGAGAGAAGTTGTGTAGTTGCTCTAAAATGCTCCTTGTTCACAAGAAGAAGATATATGTCTTAGGGGGAGCTATTTTATAAATACACTCAAAATTTATTTTATTATAATTGGTATAGAGTGGTTCCAATTGGTTTCAGACCATTGTGAATTGGTACAGAGTAGTTTAATTGTTACAGAGCCCAAAGTGAAGCAAATGCTGAAGTATTCCAATAGAGAATGGAGAAAATTATAAGTGGGAGTTGTGATTAGTATCAAATAATGTTATACTTGATATAGTGCAGTTTAGAATGTCAATTGGTACAAAGCATAAAGGGAAAACATCTGCAATAGGTATCATACTTGATTGGTTTAGAGCATGAAATGACACTTCAACTGAGATCAAATATTATTAATTGGCACTGAACGGTTGGAGCATATGGTTTCTCCATTGTATTCAAAGAATGAGAGAAAAAATTGATATAAGAGCATAAATTGGTATTAGTTGGTATCTCTCAAAGGGGAAGATAAAGTCCCTTTTACTATTGCTAAGGAGAAGTAGAAGTCGTAGTAGCATGGTGACCTGAGACAAAGATGTTTAGGAGCACGGACCTTTTCCATTGATGTCAAAGGGAGATAAAAGTTTGCAAATGCTCAAAGTAGGAGCATGGGAGAAAAGTATGCAAATGCTCGTAAGGGTGAGCAAAGGAGAATTGAGCTTAGATGTTATCCACAATTGGTATTAGACCATTGGTAGTTTGAGCATTTAGTTTTGCCATCAATGAAAAAGGGGAGATTGTTGGCATATTGTTGTCATTGATGTCAAAAGGGGATCAAAGGAGAGATGGAACTGATCTTGTTAGTGAGGAGGTTGGCATTAATGTAAAAGTGTCATTGATGTCAATGGTTGAAGCTGTGTTGCATATGCTGTGCAAGTGGTGAAGAGATTGCAGATGTTCAGGTCTCAGGTCTCAGGCTTACCGTGTATCGCTTGCCAAAGAAGAAAGGTGTTTGGAGTTAGTCATTTTCGATTATGCCTCCAAGGTTTCAAACATCAAGTATCGATTATACCTTGTACTGGTTGCAAAGGAATGGAGAAATGTTCCAAGTCCAAAGGATTTCGGACCTCGGAATTCAGACTTCAAGAGCACATATTACCTTTGTGTTTGAAGACAACTGTATGAAGGAACCCACCACCCGAAAATGTTTCGAGCATCACAATTTTATAGGGATACTTGCAACTCATTGCAAGATTTGAAATTAGTAAAGAGGAAGCGCAACCTTTGACCTTCAAAATGGCTTTAGATATTGGACTTTGACATTTGTAGGTTATGGCTTGTGCTTTACCGAATGGCGAGTATGTAGTATAGTGTATGCAGGATAGCCGAACCCCGATCTTTGGAAAGGCTTCATTGTTCGTGGGTTGAGAGGAGGTTTGCACCTTACCAAAAAGTGTGATGAATGGTATAAAGGATGTGAAAAAGATGACACCTGATGATCTAAGGGTTTCGCTTTTCGCAGCTTAAAGGTCTAAGGAAGCTAAGGTAGTGGAACAACTTCCTACACTAATCTTGAGAGGAGAAAAATATAAAACTTTACAAATCTTTAACAGTTACAAAAACTTAAACATAAATAAACAAAATATCATTCATACCACAACACAATGATTTACATGGAGAAAAACCTTTGGGAGAAAAATCCCACACTCAAAAAGTCACCCAATATATTATTTAGAAATCAAAAGATTACAATATACTTGCTGAGCAAGCTTCTCACAAGAATATCACCACTAGAGATCGAGAGACAACACAACCTCTATTAGACTCTTAGAATACACCCTCATCTACATACAACCCAACCGCTTATAACAAGATTTTTGGAACCTTCTAAAATTAGAGTTTTACAAGGTCATTTTTCATTTAGAAAAACCTTGATGTGTCAACGGGAAAAAACCTTGATGTGTCAGCAAGAAAAAAATTTGACATGTCAGCGAGAAAACCTTGACGTGTCAGCGGAAAAACCCTTGATGTGTCAACGGGAAAAAAATTTGATGTGTTAGTGGGAAAACCTTGACGTGTCAGCGATTTTTTTCAGGGCAATGCCTCGAACCCCATATCTTGTCATGAGTGTATAGTATTTGCATGATCAATAGCCACATATAAAAAATAAACCGTATATAATTGCAAGGTTGAGACACATTTTCCCAAAAAAATTCCCACTTGTCAAACACCTTGCAAGAGCAACGTGAGGGTGTAACCATCATCTCTTTAATTGCTTGCGGCTAAAAGGCCCATAGTCTCTAAACACCATCTGAACTTCTCTATGCTCACATGATTAGTTAAAGAATCAACAACATTCATCAAAGTCTCTACCTTAGCCAACTTCACCCTACCATCTTCAACCATATCTCTAATAAAACGATACTGTACATCAATGTGCTTGGTCCTGGCATGAAATGTCGGGTTCTTAGCTAGACATATCATACTCTGGTAGTCACAATAAATTGTCACTGCACCTTTTTTTATTCCAATATTTGAATATATTCTCTTAAGCCAAATGGATTCTTTACAAGCATGAGTAGTTGCCATATACTCTGCTTCAGTAGTGGACAAAGCAACCACAACTTGTCACTTACTCATCCAACTAATTGCACCACTAAATAAAGTAAAAACATAAGCACTGGTGGATTTTCTACTATCAACATCACCTGCCCAATCTGAATCCACATAACCATGAATATCAAGGGAAATCTCATCTTCAGTCATATTACTATGATAACATAAGGAATAATCTAAGGCACCCCACAAATACTTGAAGACTCTTTTAACTACATCCTGATGAACTCTACCAGGATTAGACATATATCTAAAAAGAACTCCCACTACTTGAGCAATGTATGTTCTAGTACAAACCATAGCATACATCAAACTTCCAACTGCACTCTAGTAAGGCACTCTGCTCATGTCTTCCATCTCTTATGGAGATGTTGGACAATCTAAAATAGATAAATTTGTTCCAATTGAAACAGGAACACACAATGGTCTACAATCCTGCATATCAAACCTCTATAAAATTGAGTTGACATACTTGCTTTGGCCAAGCCATAGCTTTCTGTTCACTCTATCTCTTTTAATTTCCATCCCAAGAATGTGTTTAGCTGCACCAAGATCTTTCATTTCAAATTTAGCAGCAAGTTGAGATTTTAGTTCTAAAATCATTCCTTTCCCTCTACCAATAAATAACATATCATCAACATATAATGCAATAAACAAGAAACGATCACCATTAGTTTTATAATAAACCAATGATCTGATTTAGAATGCTCAAATCCCAAACTCAACACATATGTATTAAATTTCTGGTACCACATCTTAGGAATTTGTTTTAATCCATACAAAGATTTCTTCACTTATCAAACTAACTTACTTTTATCTTTCACCATGTAGTGCTCTGGTTGTGTCATATAACTATCCTCCTCCAAATCATCATGAAGGAAAGCAGTTTTCACATCCATTTTCTCAACCTCTAAATCATAAGCAACAACAATATAAATAAAAAATCTAATGGATGTCATTTTTGCAATAGGAGAAAATATCTCACCATAATCAACACCCTCAACTTGAGAGCAACCCTTTGCAACCAACCTTGCTTTGTACTTCTTAATACCTCCATCTAAACCAATATTTTTCTTGAACAACCATTTACAACCAACTAGTTTTCATCCTTCAGGCAATGGTACAAGATCCCATGTATCATTCTTTTTCAAAGATTCCATTTCTTCATCCATAGCAATCTTCAAGGATTCTACATCATTCATACCTAGTGCCTCTTCTACAGATCTAGGTCCATCCATGTTAGTATTCAAAGAAAAAATACATCTCCAATCATCAAGTGAATACCTTTTAGGTGGTTGCCTATGCCTTGTAGACCTACGAACAAGCTGAGTTGGAGGTTTTTCCTCCTCTTTTGACGATCCAGAGCTAGATGAGATCTTCTCAACTTCTTTCTATCCTTGGGCCTTGATTCAACTTTCGCAGGTGTAGAAGGAAATTGAATCACATCTCTTCCTATTTACTTAGTTCTAGCTGCAATGTAACAAAAGAAGGCTTAGTTTCTCTAAAAAAAAACACTTCTACTATGTATTACCATGTGCAAAAGGATCCCAAAGCTTGTATCCTTTCACACCATAACTATATTTGATGAAGATACATTTCACAACCTTATTCTCCAACTTTGTTCGCTTCTCCTTGTTGGCAACACAAGGGTAGACAACTGAGAGGGGGGGGGGTTGAATCAGTTGTCAATGAATTTCAAACTTATTCAGCTTATTAACCTTATTCTCAGATCTGATCATTAATCATGAAAGCATAAATGAACAACATATCAGAATCACACATAACACCAAGATTTTTACGTGGAAACCCTGTTAGGGGAAAAACCACGGTGGAGGTCAGTCCACAAGATTATACCCTATTAAAAGTATAAGAGAATATGAATGGGGAATGCACATGCATTCAGGAACACTGCCTAAAGCTCACTGCTCAAATACAAATAGGCTTACTTCCCAAAGGAAGACACATTTTCTTACAAAAAGGTTATGATTAAATCCATCAAACTTTGAATTGAGAAAAGTAGCATCTACTAATGCTTGATTATAGTTCCGGTTAAGCACATGAACACTTCTTCACTCTTCTTCACTCCCTGCTCTTCCTTCAAATGATCTAAACTTTATTCACACACAGGAATCATACACTTCGCATCCTCTCTATCTCATACTCTTCCAAATGATAAAACAATCGCTTATATATATCTGCAACAAGAAATTCCATCGCTATAAGTTGGCTCCAAAGAAATAATAAAATAATTACAAACATAGGCCCAAAACAAATAAAGATTAATCATGCGAATCAACCAAGGTTGACCACAACATAGTGAAGACCAAAAATAACATCCTCAAACATGAACCACTTCAATTAATTACTCCTTGAAGATCCACAACACGCTTCAACACCTTGTCGACCAAGAACATGAAAAACATGAACACGCAAGAGAAAATCTTGGATCACGAGCACTACGATCAATGTGGATATGCAACATAGATAGAGAATGAACTAGAAACATCCACAAGTGCCATGAAACACTAGAGAAGCATCCGTAACAACTGAACTTACTGAAATCACATGATCTTCATTTAGGAACACAAACTGAAGTAACAAAAAAATTGTCAAAATATAAATCTTCATAACTTGATCAAATCTTCACAAGGATCTCTGAAACTTGATGTGGATAAACTAGATATACTCAACAAGAAACCCTTTAGTCCACAACCTTAGAAAAAAAATGTACTGAACACACCGACAGAAGGAGCTTCACTTCACCACTGACAACCTGTAGCACTTCTTATTACAATTTTCTCAATATCCTCAACATATACAACTTCTAATGCAACAATGCTAATTGTGTTGACATCAATGACAACCACTTATCAACAACACACCACAACATCCAACAATCTCCCCCTTTGGCATTGATGACAACACATGATGTGAAAAATACCATCAACACAGCTACGCTTACTGCCCCTTAGGTTTTGACTCTTCTTTCCTCAACTCTTCTCCCCACAAATATTTTTCACATTGCTCTTCTCCCCCTTTGACATCAATGGAAAATATTTCTTCTCTACATATCTAAACACCTGAACATCTGAACATATGACTACTCCCCCTGAGTAGTAGGCACCACAACATCAATCTAGGTCAAAATATGATCATGAAATGCACATATTGATGCAAATCAATGCATCCTTAGTTCTGATTAGGAGGGGTAATCACCCCTAAATTCCCTCTGAGATACTCAAAAGTATCCTTAGGAAACAACTTGGTAAATATGTCTACAATCTGCTCCTTAGTAGGCACATACTCCAATCTGACTTCCTTTTCACTTACTTTCTCTCTCAAAAAGTGAAACTTGATAGATATATGCTTGGTCTTGGAATGCAACATCAGATTATTAGAAATTCTAATAGCACTTGAGTTATCACAAAATATAACAATAGGCTCATCATACACAACTCTGATATCCTTCAACATCTGCTTCATCCACAGTACTTGAGTACAATTATTAGCAACAACAATGTATTTTGCCTCTGCAATAGATAAAGAAATAATATTCTGCTTTTTATTTAACCATGAAATCAACTTCTTTCTCAAGAAAAATGCTCCACCACTAGTACTTTTCCTGTCATTCACATATCTTTCCCAATCAACATCAGTAAAGGCACTCAAAGTAAGATCATCATCTTTAGGATACCATAAACCAAAATCAACTGTCCCCTTCAAGTATCTGAAAATCCTCTTCACAATAGTCACATGAGATTCTTTAGGATCAACTTGAAATCTAGCAACAATACATACAACATTCATGATATCAAGCCTAGTTTGAGTCAAATAAAGCAATCCACCAATCATTGATTTGTATCTAGTCTAATTTTCCTTCGAAGAATCATCATTAGTTGTCAACTTGCATCCGGTCACCATGGGTGTACCAACAGGCTTTGAATCTACCATACCAAATTTCTTCAACAATTCTTTCACATACTTGGATTGAGATATAAAGATCCCTTTATCCAACTGATTAATTTGCAATCCCAAGAATTTCATCTCTCCAATAATTGACATCTCAAACTCATTCTGCATCTCATCAACAAACTTCATACACAAGCTATAATCTCCTCCAAATATGATATCATAAAAAAAAACTTCCATAATCAAATCTTTATCATCATTCTTGAAATAGATATTACTATCAGTAGTACCTTTGTTAAATCCAAGCTTCACCAAGTACTTATCTAATCTGGCATACCATGCTCTAGGGGCTTGTTTGAGTCCATACAATGCTTTCTTCAACTGACAAACCATATCTCCCTGATCAGTTAATTGGAATCCATCAGGTTGTTCAACATACACTTCTTCCAATTCGCCATTTAGAAAAGCAGGCTTGACATCCATTTGATAAACTTTGTAGTCTTTGTAAGCATCATAAGGAAGAAACAATCTCAAAACTTCAATTCTAGCAACATGGGAAAATGTTTCTTCAAAATCAATACCTTCCATCTGTGAATATCCCTTACATACTAGTCTTGCTTTGTTTCTAACCACTTCACCTTGTTCATTCAGTTTGTTTCTAAAGACCCATTTAGTTCCAATTACATTCTTATCCTTAGGTCTGGGAACAAGAATCCATGTATCATTCTTTTCAATTTGCTGTAGTTCCTCTTTCATTGCTTCAACCCAATATTCATCTTTGCATGCTTCATTCACATTGTTAGGCTCAGTCTTTGAAATCAAACAATATTCTTCTGCAATCTTTCTCCTAGTTTGGACACTTTTGTTCTTATCACCTATGATCTGATTTGCTAAATGATTCAATCTTACATACCTCAGAGTCTTCTTAGAATGTTCTTCAACTTCAGGCTCTTTTGATCTCTCTTCTGTTCTTCCACTAGTTTCTCCTCCCTCTTGATCTTCTTGATTCACTGGAATGATCTGAAATTGACTTGAGTTCTGACCTTTGTTTGTACTGTCATTCTGATCATCATAATCATATCCACAGGTTCTGGATAGTGTACCAAAGTCTTCATCAACCTTAACATTTGCACTTTCAACCATTTTATTCAATCTCTTATTGTAACACCGGTAGGCCTTACTTTTAGTCGCATAACCCAAAAAGATTCCTTTGTCACTCCTAGCATCAAACTTTCCTATATCTTCATCTCTTTTGATATAACACTTGCTTCCAAAGATCTTGAAATATCTAACAGTAGGCTTTTGACTAGTCCATAGCTCAAAAGGAGTCTTACCAGTATCACCTTTGATTTGTAGCCAGTTAAGTGTGTACACAACAGTACTCACAACTTCTCTCCAATAGATATGAGGTACATTTCCTTCCAACATCATGGTTCTAGCAGCATCTAGAACTGTTATGTTCTTCCTTTCCACAACTCCATTTCGTTGAGGGGTTTGTGGTGTAGATCACTGTCTCTTTATTCCATGCTCTTCACAAAAAGAATTAAACTCATTAGAAGTGAATTCACCACCTCTATAGATCAGACATTTAATCTTCAGACTTGTCTCTGTCTCAACCATAGCCTTAAAGATCTTGAACTTTTCAAGAGCTTCAAATTTCTCCATTAAGAAAGTAACCCACATCATCCTTGAATAATCATCAATAAGCAGCATGAAGTACCTATATCCTTGTAAACTTCTAGTTCTAGCAGGACCACACAAATTAGTATGCACAAGATCCAACAATCTATTTGAATTTTTCTATTTACTTCGAAATGAAATTCTTGTTTGCTTTCCCAACTAACATTCTTTGCATATGGCATTAGTAGGTTTCATCAGCTTAGGAAGATCTCTCATAGCCTTAATGGAACTTATCTTGACAATATTATCAAAGTTAACATGACACATTCTCCTATGCCACAACCAAATTTCATCAATTTGAGCAACCAAACATCTTTTACTAGCAACACTCAGGTGGAAAATATTAACTTTTATTTTTGTACCGGATGCAATCATATTTCTAGAATTTCCCAATATTTTACACTTTCCATTCATGAATTGAAGATCGTATCCCTTATCAACCATCTTTCCAACACTTAAAAGATTATGCTTCAAACCTTCTACATACAAGACATCATTAGTGTTATGCTTACCATCAAGAGAAATGCATCCTCTTCCATGGATCACACTAGCTATATTATCACCAAATATTACAACACCACCATCATACTTTTCCAAACTCACAAACTTACTTTTATCTCCTTTCATATGATGAGAACAACCACTATCAATTATCCATTCATCTTTCTCTTTAATTCGAGTAGCCAAGACTTTCTCCACATTTGTACAACTAGCAGATTCAGTAGACACAAGATTATTTTCCTTGATAGCAATAAACACAAATTCATCTTCACTTGCATTTCCTTTTTCAAATTCATCATTTTTCACACCTTCATCAGCAACATAGTAACACTTCTTTTGGAATTTAGGCTTGTTAAGTCTTGGCTTGGAAACTCTCTCAGGACACCTTGATGCAAAATGACCTATCTTATTGCAAGAGAAACATTTAATAGGAAACTTCCTCTTATACTTATGTTGTCCTCTGGCTTCTCTTTTCACAATCAATGCTTCAAGTTCTTCAAGCTCTCTTTCTTCTTCATCGAGCTGTCTCATTTCATCCTCACACTTGAATGTATTTCTTGATGAACTTTCACCCGGGTCATATCTCTGTTTGTCTCTTCCAAAGGTAGTGGCCTTGAATGCAGATTCAACCTCAAGAAGGGCATCACCGAATTCAATCAACTCAAAAGCAGTAAGCTTACTAATCAACATATTTCTGGTAACATTTGTCACAGTTCGGAGCTTTTCAATAACACTAGCCTTGACTTTGTAAGAATTAGGCAAGGATCTAAGCACTTTAGCAACAATTTTTGATTCGTCTATCTGTCCACCAACACATTTGATACCACACACAAGTTCATTCACTCTTTGCATAAAAGTAGTAACATTTTCATCATCACTCATTTTCAACTTTTCATATTTCCCTTTTATAGAATTTGTAGCTTAGCAATCTTCACATTAGCATCACCTTCATACAATGTCTCCAACTTTTTCCAGATCTCATAAGAAGTCTTCAGATCCATCACATTTTTCATCTCAGTATTAGTCAAAGCACTCAACAACGCCTCCTTAGCCTTGATATTATATTCAACATAAGTACTATTCGGTGGAATAACATATCTATTACTTGTAATGCTCTAGTACAGTTCACCAATGCATCTCAGATGGCACTCCATTTGAGTCTTCCACAAAGAATAATTTTTTCCATCAAATCTAGGACTATCCTTCTTATAAGTTGCCATCCCGGATCACCTCAAGCTGTTAAAATTCTTCCAAGGAACCACAAGCTCTGATACCAATTGTTGGAAACACAAGGGAAGACAACTGAGAGGGGGGGTGAATCAGTTGTCATCGAATTTCAAACTTATTCAACTTATTAACCTTATTCTCAGATCTGATCATTAATCATGAAAGCATAAATGAACAACACATTAGAATCACACATAACACCAAGATTTTTACGTGGAAACCCTATTAGGGGAAAAACCATGGTGGAGTTTAGTCCACAAGATTATACCCTGTTAAAAGTATAAGAGAATATGAATGGGGAATGCACATGCATTCAGGCACACTTCCTATAGCTCACCGCTCAAATATAAATAGGCTTACTACCCAAAGGAAGACACATTGTCTTACAAAAAGGTTCTGATTAAATCCATCATACTTTTAACTGAGAAAAGTAGCATCTGCTAATGCCTGATTACAGTTCCGGTTAAGCACATGAACACTTCTTCACTCTTCTTCACTCTTCTTCACTCTCTACTCTACCTTCGAATGATCTAACTTTATTCACACATAGGACTCATACACTTCACATCCTCTCTATCTCATACTCTTCCAAAAGATAAAACAATTGCTTATATATATCCGCAACAAGAAATTCCATCGCTATAAGTCGGATCCAAAGAAATAATAAAATAATTACAAACAGTCGGCCCAAAACAAATAAAGATTAATCATGCAAATCAACGAAGGTCAGCCAAAACATAGTGAAGACAAAAAATAACATCCTCAAACATGAACCACTTCAATTAATTACTCCTCGAAGATCCACAACATGCTTCAACACCTTGTCCACCAAGAACATGAAAAACATGAACACACAAGAGAAAATCTTGGATCACAAGCACAACGATCAATGCGGATGTGCAACATAGATAGAGCATGAACTAGAAACATCCACAAGCATCATGAAACACTAGAGAAGAATCCACAACAACTGAACTTACTGAAATCACATGATCTTCATTCAAGAACACAAACTGAAGTAACAGAAAAACTGTCAAAATATAAATCTCCATAACTTGATCAAATCTTCACGTGGATCTCTAAAACTTGATGTGGATAAACTAGATATACTCAACAAGAAAACCTTTAGTCCACAACCTTATAACAACAATGTACTGAACACACCAACAGAAGGAACTTCACTTCACCACTGACAACCTGTAGCACTTCTTATTACAATTTTCTCAATATCCTTGACATATACAACTTCTAATGCAACAATGCTAATAATGTTGACATCAATGACAACCACATATCAGCAACACACCACAACATACAACACTCCTTTGGCACATGTGCATATGCCTCACAACCAAAAACTCTAAAATGTATAATGAAGGCTTGTGAACCGACCATGCCTCTATAGGCGTCTTATCAACAAGAGATGATGTAGGAGACTTGCTAATCAGGTAATAGGCAGTGGCAACAACTTCAACCCTATCTAAGGGGGAAAATCATTAGATTACAAACAAGAAAAACATACTTGAAACGAGAATCTAAGCTTAAATCAAACACATTAATCTAAGATCTAATCCTACACATATGAAATGAAACTAAGCTATTTGAACACACATTAAGAAATCTATTATTACTAAATTGAATGTAAAAAAAAGCACAGTGTTACCATCCCATATTGGAGAGTATTCGCCTGATGTTGGATTGTTCTTATCACCATGAAGCCTCCATAGTTCATGTGCAAAGCTTTGATGAATGATGCTTGATGTTGGTTGACCGAAGGAATGATGAAGCTCTATCAATGGTGATCTTGAAAGCACTTCATTGCATAACGTATGTTGATTCTCCGATCCTTTTTTATGAGGAGAGAGGTTTGCTATATAGAAAATGAGATTTTGAATTGATGATCAAGATTCAACAATGTTGGATCAAGATCAATGGTTGAAAGGTGTTGAGAGGATTTATACATGAGAAGATTGTGCAAACTAGATTGCACAATTTGTGTGATTGAGGAATAGATTGATTAGTTAGGATTTAGATTGATTAGTTAGGATTTAGATTGATCAATCGGGAATTGATGGTTTAGTTAGGAAATAGATTGATTATTTAGGAAATTAGATTACTTAGTCAGCAAGCATAATTTGCTAAATCAAAAAGTGGGTGAGGAATTATGAATTAATTATTTTAATTAATTAATTCCTTTTTGGAGTTGAACGTGCTAATAAAGTTTGAATTTTGCAAACAAAGTTGCATTAGTTTGATTTGATTTTTGATAAATGATTTGAATAGTTTGATTTAATTATTCAAATTTTGGAGGGAAAGTGTCGTAATTAAATTATTATGATTTAATAATTCAATTAACTTAGGGGAATAAGGTGATTTAGTGACGTAATTAAATAATCGACATTATTTAATCAATCAGGACAAAATAAGATTAGATTAGGACTTCATTAAATAAATATAATTTATTTAATTTGTCAAAATGGTGAAAAAGTGAATTAATTAAATAATGTCGTATTATCCAATTAATAGTAGAATTAGGGTTTTCAAGACTTTATTAAATAAATGAAATTTATTTAATTTATCAAAAAATGATGAAAAAGTGAATTAATTAAATAATGTCGTATTATTCAATTAATAGATGAAATTAGGGTTTTGGATGTTTTATGTTGTGTGATGGTTGAATCATGTTTTCAAGATGTTCTGGGATGTTTGTGGGATGATTCTAAGATGTTATGAGATGTTTTGGGGTGATTTGGAGTTGTTCTAAGATGATTCTGAGATGTTCCAGGGTGATTCAAAGATTTTTCAAGACATTATGGGTTGATTTTGAGATGTTTCGAGTAATTACAGGTTGATTTCAAGATGTTCCAGGACATTACAGGTTGATTCTGAGATGTTCTGAGACATTATGGGTTGATATGGGATGTTTTTTGATGATGTTTGATGTTGTTCGATGCCGTTTAGGGTGTGTGATAATATTTTGAGACATTACAGGTTGATTTCAAGATGTTCCGAGTCATTACAGGTTGATTCTGAGATGTTCTGGGACATTACGGGTTGATTCCAAAATGTTTCAAGACATTATAGGTTGATATGGGATGTTGTTCGATGATTTTTGATGCTGTTCGATGTCGTTTAGGGTGTGTGATAGGTGTTAGGTCAATTTTACATGTCTAGAAGCCCAAAACCTTTGTTCTAGGCCAACACCACTCAACATACTCCTAGCCTTCTCCATCAGTGTCCTGTTCATTCTTTTTACAACTCCATTCTGTTGTGGAGAATACAAAGTTTGCTTCTATCTATGAATACCACAATCTTTACAAAATCTATCAAAATAATTAGAGCAAAATTCATCACCATTATCAATCCTCAAAAATTTTAGTTTCTTTCCAGTTTGCAACTCAATCATTGCTTTAAATTCTTTAAATCGACTGGAAACTTCAGATTGACTCTTTACAAATATACCCATGTCCTTCTACTATAATCATCAATAAATGAAACATAATATGTGGATTTACCAATTGAAGGAACATCTACAAGACCGAATACATCATAATTAATAAGATCCAATACACCACAAGATTTATGAGAACTTGAGTAAAACTAAACGAAATCTTGTTTTCCACAAATGCAATGCTCACAAAAATTGAATTCAAGATTACAATCGAACAAACCTTCAACAAGGTTTTTATTTTTAAGGTCCTTAGACCCTTTTCTCCAATGTGGCCAAGTCTCTAGTGTGATAACATAGTTTTCTCTACATGTAACTTTGTCTTAGAATAAAGAGCACCCTTGGGTACCCAAAACCCATGACCATTTGCTAAAGGTGAAACCCTCACTTCTTCTACAAACTTTCTTTTCACAAAAGTATTATTGCACTCAACAGTGCATGCATCAAGCTTATACAATGTACCATATATGACACCTCTAGCAATCACCATAGCACCTCTAACCATCTTGCATCCTGCATTTGAAAATACTACGTGCACACCCGTATCTATTATTTTGCTCACAAATAAATTTTTTTGTGCTAATCCAAGGATATGCAACACACCATTAATCCTTTTTATTCTACCATCAGGAAATCTGATTTTAGCTTTACCATATCCAACGATGTCTAAATGAGAATAATCATCCAAGTACATCTTACCTCCATCAAATTTTTCATATTCACAAAACCAATCTCTATTAAAAGTCATATGAAAAGATGCACCTCAGTCAATTAACCATGCATCATTACTTGTACGAGTTTCCAAAGTTGCAATAATGCATCACCATCTTCCTTCTCAGACTCATAATCAAAATCAAATTTCTTCTTTTTCTTCTTTGCATTTCTTACAAACACATCCAGGCTTACTGTAGTTCCAGCAAATAACTTTGGACTTTCTAAGAGATTTAGAGCTCCCCTTAGACTTGGATTTTTCATGCTTCTCATTCTTCTTGGATTTTTCCTTAGGTCTTCCATGAACATTTAGGGCCTCCTTGGTAGTGATGGATACCTTCCTCATCTCTTCAAAAAGAAAATAACCCACCACATCTTTAGTCTTCAATATAACATAAGTACTCCCAATAGGCATAACAAGAGAATCCCATGAATCAGGCAAAGAACAAAGCAAGATTTGACATTTCTCCTCCTCATCCATTTTGAAACCAACTGATGCCAATTGAGCCACCAAAATAATGAATGCTTCTAGGTGGTTTGTGATTGCCCACCCTCTTCCATTCTCAAGGAATACAACTTCTTCCTCAAGAAAATATTGTTCACTAAAGATTTGTCCTGATACATCTCACCAAGCTTCTTCCATAGTTTTTGTGCATAGGTCTCTGCATGGAAATTAATTAAAACAAAGTCTTCCAAGCATAATCTGATTAGACTCTTGGATTTACGGTCCATAACATCATATTGAACAGCTTGAGTAAGATTTTCAAGCCTTGAAACATTCTTATCAATAGCATCCCACAGACCTCGATCTGTCAACAGATCCTCCATCTCTAGCTTCCACATCTCAAAATTATTTCCAAAAAATTTCTCCACCTCTATTCTCCCTGATGAACTTTCCATCTAAAAATTCTTGTAACAAGATCACAAATTGTCTTCTACACAAGCTCTCACTCAAATCTGGATTAGTTCACAAAAACCAAAAACCCACAACTGAAACCAAAGGTGATCAAGCTCTGATACCACTTGTAAGGAAGCTAAGGTAGCGAAACAACTTCCCACACTAATCTTGAGAGGATAAAAATGCAAAAAATTACAGATCTTTAACAATTACAAAAACTTAAACATAAATAAACACAAATATTGTTCATACCATAACACAATGATTTATGTGGGGAAAACCCTTTTAGGAGAAAAACCACACACTCCAAAAGCCGCCCAATATATTATTCAGAATTCAAAAGATTATAATATACTTGCAGAGCAAGCTTCTCATAGGAGTATCACCACTAGAGATCAAGAGACAATGCAACTTCTATCAAACTTTTAGAATACACCCCCATCTACATACAACCCAACCATTTATAAATTTTTTTTGGAACCTTCTAGAATTAGGGTTTTACAAGGTCATTTTTCATTTGGAAAAACCTTGAAGTGTCAGTGGGAAAACCTACGTGTCAATGGGAAAAAACCTTGACATGTCAGCGAATTTTTTTTTCGGGGCGATGCCTTGAACCCTATATCTTGTTACAAGTGTACAATATTTGCATGATTAGTCACCACATATCAACAATAAACCATTTATAATTGCAAGGTTGAGACACATTTTCCCAACAAAAGGTAAGTTTATCAGTTATTTCACTCAATCTTTGCATGGTATAAAGAACAAGGTATCCTTGATCCTCAACAGTCGATAGAAGGATAGGTGGTAGTAGCCCACCATCCCGTCGAATGGAAGCGTTGAGTCAGTTTGACCCCGCAGGCTAGCAGGAGTTTGACGCGTGGAAAGGACATAAAGGTGGATGTCTTGAAGCATGAATTTGAGGTCAAATCAAATTATGACTCGTGACATGTGAACATGTGATGATTAATGTTTATTGGAGAGACTTCACCACATCGGTAGGAGTCATTTTTGGGTCTCTTCGATGGAATGATGAAGCCATATCGAGATGATAGTGGAATGTCGATGAGACAGTCTCAAGAGTCTCTTCAACATAATGATGGTGGCAGGAGTTAGTGGAGAATGAAGTCACTAAGGTTCATCAGGAAGACATATGGATATCGATGAGATGAAATGATTAGTCTCTTCGACATGTTGATAAGGTGGGACCAAACGATGGTGAAGGATGATGTCAGAAGGACATGTGGTGATGAGTGTTTTCTCAATATATCAAGTCACATTGGTGATGTTTTCTATACGATGATGACAGGGATGACAGGTAGGTAGTGGGGACCACCCAATCAAAGCTACAAGGTATATCGATGAGACCTTCTTATATTAGTGTGAGTTGCTTCAACATCTCTTTGACATTCCAATAGAACTTCATATAAGAGAAAATTCCATATCAAAGAGAGTTGCTTTGGTGTCCCCTTGACACAATGGATTCATGGTGAAGACCTTGGTGGGACCCGATAGGAAGGTAATATTGATGGAAGGTGACTATACTAATATATGGAAAAGAGTGATTGCTCAACATACCAATTCACATCCTTGTTGTGAATTGTGTGGAAATGACATGGATGATAGATGGCGATGTGAGCCTATGTCTTTCACAAGTGGTATCGTGTGAACAGTGTTTATTGACAGGACCCTAATATGTTTCTTCCTAATATTTTAAAGTGTCTTTGATGGTGTAAAGCGATAGTCATGAGATGGAGATTAATGATGCCAATTTAAAGAGGTTTAATCCAACAATGTTGTTTTAAAGTTTCCAAGATCAACAAAGAGCATGAGGATCATGGTGCGAAGAGACAAGATCAATGGCCCAAATTCAAAGATAAAGATACACAATGGCTAAGTCTGTATAAATAGGGTTTTTACTAGTAACCAACATAGAGGAAAGAATTAAATGGTCCAACTGCATCTGTGACTGATGTTGGTGAAGATTTGATTGACAAAGCAACAAAACAACTTGCAAGGGAGATGGAGAGTAGAATCATATCATATAGTAAGAGGAACTCATTTAATGCATTTCTAATTCTAGGGTTTTGAAGGATGCTATTCTTAGCAAATTCCCTATGATAGAATTTAATGTTATGAGGCTTGATGCAAAGGTATGTTGTAGAGTAAGCTATTTGGAAAACCCTGACAATTGTTTCTAGATGAGCTAGATGGTGGTGCAAGGCTCGAGATGAACACGAAGCTTGTTGGTGAAGATAGCAAGTGTGGTAAACCCTAACTGAGTATTCTAGATGATCCGAACAGTGGTGAGAATATCGAGGTAGTTATTAGAGATCGGTGGAGTCAAGGAAAAAGAAGATGATCAGATAATTGTAAAAGGTATGGGGTCTGCAAGTGATGAGTGAGTGAGAATAGTCTACAGGGGAAGAAAGAGCTTAACATAGTTATGTATTGCTGAGTATGTAATGAAGATAGATAAAAATAAAGAGAATAGTGCAACAGATAGTGTATGCACTAATCCTGAATGAGTAGAACCCAAACAAAAAGTAGAATATGATTAAGGGTTAACATTCAAGGTGTACAGGTATAAGTGCAACAAGAAAAAACAAAGAAGGTTCTAAGTGCAGAGGAGAAAGAGAGTGCAGAGCAGGGGGGATGTGTTGCTGAGATTGCATCATCAACAATAGAGAGTGAGTTGTAGAGATTGTAACAAAGTATTGTGCAGTTGCAAAGTAAGTTGCAACATTGAATTGTAAACAAAAATATATTTGTCAATGTAAATCTAATTGGTTGGTTCCATTAGATAACTGAGTTGGTGTAGAGTGCAGGGGATTGCTGTCTCCTTGGAGTTCATTCTCTTAAATAAGGGAGTTGGTGCTTCCTTGGAGTTGGTGCTCCTAAATCAAGGGATTGGTGTCTCCTTAGGGTTGGTTCCCTTAAACATTATAATAAAAGATTTCTTTGTGCCGCTAGATTTGAGCAGTAGACTCAAGCAACTTTTGTCACCGTGGTTTTTCCCATCTTCGGTTTTCCACATATATCATGTGTTATGGGATTTTTTGTGTGGGAATTTTTATCTCTCTGGATGTTTAGTATCTGCACATTAAGGGTTAAAGAAAATAGTCTACACATAAGGTTTTAAGAGCTAAGTTTTAAGATCTACTAATTCACCCCCCTCTTAGTAGATTATTGTGTTCCGACAACTTGTATATAGACCATGGATGTTATTGTGATCCTATTTGATACTAGAGTTGGATTTATCTAAATGTGCACATTGTGATGGACTACCATTAGAGTCATTATGATAAAGTGTTACTGCCAAGACACGATGGACATTGGATTTTTGATTTTTAGATTTCAAGCGAGATGTTTGATTTTGATGGGGGTATGGGATGTGTACGAATTATTTGGTAGTTTAGATGTAGGATTTTTTATTTTCCAAATGTTGGATTATGGATGATGGAGTGTGGATTTGGGACTTTAAGTATGTTTGGGACCAACGACTTTATATACCTTGTGTGTTGGTATTGAAGACAATTTTGAAGAAGGTGGCCACTTTTGAGCGATGGAAGGCCTTTCTTGAGATGGCTCCATAGTTTAATTGACTATTACATTTGGATTTATATTTTATGATTTTCATGACCTAGTTTTCTTTGGGATCCATTTTGACTTTATGTGTCCACTTAGATTTTTGGATTTATGGTGCAGGAGCACCAATCCATTTCAATGAATTTGCTTTAGTTGTTTCATGAAAAGTTGAGTCTATGTTGTTTAAGTATAGATGGTTTTGAGTGTTTGAGTTCAAATAAGGTCTATTGAGACCATTTTGATGTAATTGGAAAACTTTGGTGTCTTTTGGGTCTATATTGTAAAAGTTGAAAATCATGTTAAAAAGTTGTCAATTTTGACAAAAGTTGTCAAGGAGGGTAAAATTTCATTTTTCTTATGTGAGGTTAGGTTCTTAGGTTGAATAAGGTCTAAATAGACCATTTCAAATGTTTTAGGTGGTTAGGAGAGTCACTTTGCAAGATAATGTAAAAAAGAGAAAAATGTTATCATCAAAAATTGCAAAAATGCAACTTTATGAACCCCAACGGTCATGGGGAGTTTGAAAGTTAGTTGAGGGATGTTGAGTCAGTTGTTCTTGGTGGGAAAAAGTTTAAAAAGGTGAGAAACATCACTGTAAATTTTTTCTTGGTGGATTTAAAGCAAAAACCAATAAAAATCTCACTATTTTCTAGAAATTTTATGTGTAATTCATTGATTGCAGGCTTGTATAGTATCGTATAGATACAAGATTGCTCAAATTCCTCATGAAATCACTGGTGGAATGATTCAACTACATTTTTTATTTGGTTTGAGAGGATCAAAGTGAATTTGAAGAATTTTATTCTTGTTTCTTTGTGACTGCCCGAGTATACCCTGTTTTGGGGTTTGTGAGCACTTAGCATGTCTTAAGGACCATTTCACCAACTGTGATCCCTGTGACTGGTGAAATGGGTCCTAAGGAGGAGGTTTAGATGTAGGCTGATTGAATAAAGAAGGAAGTAAGGTTGGGTGAGATTTTTGATGAC
The DNA here is from genome assembly GCA_007258455.2 of Sequoia sempervirens. Lineage (NCBI taxonomy): Eukaryota > Viridiplantae > Streptophyta > Pinopsida > Cupressales > Cupressaceae > Sequoia > Sequoia sempervirens. Next base: position 28,714 of record VDFB02056471.1, on the reverse strand, counting down.
TGTCCTAGGGAGTTTAAGAGGGTTTTTACCATGAAAATGGAGGTTTAGTGCTAGTGTTTGATGAAATTTTTTGGGGGAAGTGACATCTCTTGATATTTTAAGCATATGCTAGAATAATGAAAGGTGTTTGAACTGGTGACAAGGTCTGGTAAGGTTTGGAAGGTAGGTTTCCAATAAAACCCCATGTAATTTGTAAGAATGAGGGTTTCATGGTAGAACACTTTGGGAAATGTGACACTGCAAATAAATTGTGAAATATGGAGTTTTGATGGTAGGTTAGTGCTGCCCTATTTGTTTTTTGGGTTGGTAACAAGATTAAAGGGGTGTCTCTTTGTAAAAGTGGCCTAATTCAAGGCTTATATTAGTGTAGAGGTCATTATTTTGAAGTTGATGTCTCAAAAGAGTTGCATGAGATTCAGAGATATGTTTTAGGATATCTTGATGGGTGTGTGAAAAAATAAGGAGATTGTTGGTTGCGAGGGTTTTGTGTGAGTTAGGTTCAAAAGTTTAGGTCTGCAGACCTAGTAGAGAAGGAGAGTGTTTGTGTGAAGAAGTGCCCTTGTTAGGGTTTGAAGTTTCAAATACTTGTTGAATAGTGTTGGATTTGTGTTGTTTGTTTGGAAGCCTCCTTGATTGACATCAATTTATTAGCTTCAATGGTTTAACTTTGATCTTTTTCTTTCCAAATAATATTCTCTTGTTAGTCCCCTTTAATGGATGGAGGGATTTAGAAATGTTGGTCTATAGTGTGAAATGGACGACTGTTGTTAACAACCTTATGGTAAGGACTATTCATGACCCCTATTTTTTTGTTCACATCAAATGAATTTGTCCCCAATATCATGGAGGTACCCCTAACATCCTTATATTTATCGATAGATGAATAACCTATTCCTTGATATTTAGGATTGTCAAAGAACTGTATCGGCTCTAGAATACCTTGTTCATGTATGCCTAAATCTTTTCATTTATACTACATGCTCTGATAGATTTTTATTGTAATAAGATATGTGTTGTTCTAATAATAAGATGCTAATTCTTATTTATGTTGTTGAGAATCATCAATGGTAGTTATCTCCTCATTAACTTAAGGAAGATGGCTTTGATAAAAGTAAGTAATCTGAGTTGATAGTATATACAATGCAAAGATGCATGAATGGATGCAAATACAAGCTAGGTAGTGAGTTTATAGAGAACTTAGGAGAGGAGGTAGGTGGAAAATCCAACCAATAGGAATCAACCACAAAAAGTGGAGATGGACCACCAAAAGTGGAAATTGGTTCCAACCTTTAAGGAAGGGCACACCACACACTTATCTCCTAGTAATAAACTCACTTTATTATCCTAATAAATCTTAATAAAGTGTAGGAAAAACCTAGGACTAAGAGAAAATAAATTAACCCACTAGGAAAGTAAAAACCTACACCAACACCCCCCCTTAAGCACAACTTAGGAGGATGTAAAAGATGATGGGTCTCAGAAAATGAGGCCATGTTAGATACCCATGTACATATAAAATTCCCCCTCAAGGAAGATGAATCCCCCCACAAACAGAGAGAGAGAACACCCCCAGAATAGAGAGAAGAAAAGGACTAAGTAGCACCCCCAAAGATGACACTAACCGCACCCCAGGCAAAGCTCACAAATGAAAGAACTTGATCTCAATGAAGGGTTTGGTGAAGATATTTGTAGTTTGATCTAATGTCAGACATTACTTGAGATCAATGATCTCTCCATGAATTAGCTCCTGAATGTAGTGCATATGGATCTCAATGTGCTTAGTCCATTGATGATGGATTGGATTGCGAGAAATTTAAATTGCACTCTGGTTGTCACAATAGATGACTGTTGGCTTCTAGAAGGGAATGCCAAACTTAGTGAGAATTCTTTGAAGCCAGATGGCCTCAGTAGCAACATTAAGTGCTCTTTGATACTCAACCTTTATAAATGAAAGATCAATAGTAGAATGCTTCTTGCTCAACCAAAAAATTGGATCAGAACCAAAGGAGAAGTAATACCCTAAAGTAGAATTGTGATCCTAAGAACCACTTGCCTAATATGAATCTATGTGTCCTACCAAGTCAAAATCCATGCCCACTGCATGATGAATCCAATAATTGTGAGTACCCTTGATGTAGTGAAGAATTCACTTACCTACTTTCTAGTGCAACTCATGTGGCTCCTGCATGAATTGAGAAACCATGCCTACTGCATATGAAATGTCAGGCCTCATATGAGTCAAATAGATGAGACTACCAACAGGCTATCAATACAAAGTTCCATCCATCAAGGGTGAACAATTAGCCTCAATTTTGACCCCTGAAAAAAATGGAGTCTGTGTAGACTTACAATTAGCCATGTGAAACCTCTAGAGCATGTCAAGTGTGTACTTAGACTGTGCAAGAGTGATACCTAAGGAAGACTGAGTAATCTCAATCCCTAAGAAGTAGTCAAAAAAGCCCAATTTTGACATCAAAAAATGATCATGAAGGGTGGTTTTCACTACCCGAATGGTGGGTGAGTGACTCCTTGTGATCAACAAGCCATCAACGTAGAGAACCAAGAAGGTGTGAGTATCATCCTGCTGCAATATATAGACATTAGGATCAAAATGGAATCAAGTGAACCCCACTGTCAGAAGGAAAGAGTCCATATTGGCATACCAAGCTCAAGGGGCCTGTTTGCGGCCATAGAGAGACTTCCAAAGATGGCACAAAAGTGAAAAATCCTAAATAAACCCCTGTGACTACTCCATGCATATCTCCTAAAAATCACCATGAAGAAAAGCACTCTTCACATCCATCTGATGAACATCCCATCTATGTGCTGTAACTATGGCAAGAACACGTTAGATGGAACACATTTTGGCAACTGGTGCAAAAGTATCAGAGTAGTCAATCACTGGAACTTGGTAGAATCCTTTGGAAACCAAGCAAGCCTTATGCTTGTCAAATGACCCATCTGTTGCATATTTTTTTCAATAGACCCGCTTGCATCGAACAAGTTTCCTTCCCTTAGGAAGTGGGAATGGATCCCAAGTTTGGTTCCTCTCCAAGGAAATAAACTCTTCCTGCATGGCTGCATCCCACTCAGGGACACCAGAAGCTTCCCAAATATTCTGTGGATTGGTAGCTGAAGCAAGGAAGACATGTGGAACATTCTTAAACTATGATCTTGTTCTCCTAAGATCTTAATGATCCATTACCTAATCACTTGCCGACTGCAAAGTTTGACAAGCCCAAAGAGGCCCTACAGTTGGAGGAGGAGAATCTAGAGGAGAATCATCATCCTCTGTAGATGAACTATGTGTTTCCTCATGATCACTATCATCATCCTTAAGTGGAGGAAGAACTTAGAAGAATCCTCACCATGATCTGAATTATCATGAACCTCTGAAGAACTATCATCATGATACAAGGAATCTAAGTTGATGGTGGTAGGAAAAGTGTCGAGAGAAGGGCTAGAAGTACTCTCCTCAAATTTAACACTCCTCTTAATGAAAAAATCATGTGTGGTATGATGAAGAATCCTATAGCCTTTGACATCATCTGGGTAACCAAAAAATATGCAAGGCTTTGGTGTAGGAGCACCCAATACACACCTTTATAGGGTTCATCATTTGAAGGAAGGCATTAGGAATTTAGGAGTAACTTGGGTTATTTCATGTTAAATAAGGTATTTGAGACCATTATTGATGTAATTTTGGGTTTTTAGTGTTAGTTAGCTCACAAAATGCACAAGGGTGCCTAATATTATGTTTATTATCAACAAATTGTCAAAAGGGAAAAAATTAAGCAATGTAAGGGTCTAGGTGGTTGAATGGTTAGTTGTAGGTGTTCCTTGAGTATTTTTGGATTGAAAAATGTTTATAAGGCCTCTTGAAGGCTCGTGCAAAGGTTGTTGAGTCATTCTTGAAGAAATAAATCAAATAAAAGCTTTGTTTTTAGTAAATTTCTGTGTTTTTTTCTCCTCTTTCTTCCTATGTACGGGTCCGTACAGAAGGTTGGTGTTCATTAATGGTTTGAATATTCTTTATCATGGTGTATTATTTGTTCTGAATCCTTTCTTGAAGTGTAACATTGCATTTTGAGTGAAAAGGAGGCTGATTTGTGTGGACTGGTTATAAAACAAGGTATAGGCGTTTGAGAGCCAAAATGGGACATAGAGGCCATTCCACCCTTCTGTGACTACTGCACCTGGGTGGAATGTGCCTTATTAGTCTAGGAATAATTCTAGGTAGGTTGGTTTGATATTTTAAGAGTTGTGAAGAGAGAAAATTCCACACTGCTCCTGCATAAAGACAAATTTTATGCCTTTTAAGCATAGCTATGGTATGGGTTTTTGAGTTTTGTAAGGAGAATAGGCTAGAAGTTGTTTTTTTTTGTGTTATTGGGTGTATTTGGATGTGCTTGAAGAGTCTGAGAGGTTGAGGAAGGTATGGTCTGAGTAGAAGGTTGAAAACCCTATTGGAAGAGGGTGAAAAACAATGAAAATTGGTTGCTTTACAAAGGAAGTATATGCAAGACATGGGGGCAGTTTGATGTAATGATGTTTTAAGCATGTACAGGAAAATTAATGGAATATTCAAGTGGTTTCAGGTCGGTGGGTGTCCTGGATATGGGCAAATCAATAAGCCCTAGTTGAAAAGAAGAAAAGAGAGGGTTTTGGAGAAATGGGCCTAAATGGAAGTGGGAGGTCCTGAAAGTTGGAAAGTCCTTTGTTTTGAAACACAAGTAAAGATTTTTTTGAGGTTAGGAAGTATGGTGAGGAGATTAAAGGGGGGTCCCTTTGGAAAAGTGGCCTAATTAGAGGCCTAAAACTGTGAAATCCTTGATTTTGAAGCCTTTGAACCAAATGAGTGATATATGGGTTTTTGATATGTTGAAGGAATCTGAATTGGGTGTTTGAATCCATGTTTTTTTTCTCTAGTGTTTTGGAAGGATTTGGAGAAAATAATGAAAAACTGGTTTCCCAGTACTACAAGGGGTGCTAGTGTTAAAGGGCGAGTTTTGAAGGTTGTGTTGAATCTGACTTTGAGGTTGAGTTTAAATGGCTAAATTTCCATCATTGGCATGTTAAGTAAATTTTTCAGGGCCTTGGTGGAGGTTTGGAGTTGTTTTGCAAAATTGAAGGGTTGAAACCCTTGAGAGTGAGATGATGCTTGTCAGATTGAAGGTGTTTCCAAAAATAGTTCATTATTTTTGAATTGACACTAGTTTGTTGTGAGTTAATCTTCACTTTGGTTCTGCCTCAGGCTTGCTTTGCAGATCCATAGCCTTGCGTTTCTCTACTAGAATGTGAGCCCACACATTAGAGCCAAACACTCGAAAGTGCTTAATTGACGGTTTCCGACCGGTCCAAGCTTGAAAAGAAGTTACTCCCTTCATAGCTTTTTGGGGAACACAATTTTGGATATAAGATGCATATTTAATGGCTTTTTCCCAAAAGGGTGGTGCCAAAGACTTAGAGTGATTCATACAATTAGCCATCTCTTTCAAGGATCGATTCTTTCATTCTGCAACTCCATTCTATTGAGGACTGTAGGGGACTGTATGCTACAAATCGATGCCCTTTGAAATACAATACTGCACAAAATTGTGGTTGACATATTCCCCCCCATTATCTGTATGTAGAAATTTGATAGATTTTCCAGTTTGTTTCTCTAAAAAATCCTTATACTCCAAGAATGAATCAAAGATTTCAAACTTCTATTTGAGAAAGTATAAAAGAGTGTACCTAGATAAATCATCAATGAATACCAAAACATATCAAGCTCTATTGAAAGATGGTTGTGGAAATGGCCCCGCCAAATCACTATATACCAACTCCAAAAGATGTGAGGCTCTCCAAGGTTTGCATTTGTCAAACTTCTCTTCAAGATTCTTTCCAAGAATGCAACCATGAAAAACACCTTTAGAAAAGTGAACTGTAGGAAATCCTATAACCATGTCCTATTTGCTAAGTTGCGAAAAGTAGTGGTAGTTCAAGTGACTAAATTACAGATGCCACAAGTTCCTCATATCATCTGAATGATTTAGTAGAATAGACGAAGGAGGATTGAGAATAAAGTGAGAGAACAAATAAATCTGATATTGATGTTTTTCTCTCCCAACTGCAACTATAGAATAATTTTGCATCTCACAAATCACCACTGAATAAGGAGTAAACTCAGCTCTCTTGCTTGTACCTGTGTGAGTGATTTGATAGAGAGGTGATTAGTTGAAATGAGGGCACACAAAGAACATCCTGGAATGTGTCATCCCCCATATCAACAAACCCTCTCCCACACACCTCAAGTGGAGTGTCATCACCCATCAAAATGGAAGGCATAGAACATGGCTCCATAGATTCAAGTTCATCCTTAGTTGAAGCCATGTGGTGTGAAGCACCCAAATCAAGAACCCAAGTGGATGGTGGAGAAGCAACTGCTACAAGGTCCTTGCCCTTTCCTTTCCCCTCGTTGTTCTCTTTATCCTTGTGAGAACCCTCTTTTGAACTCTATTTGATGGAATCAAGAACACCAAGATTATTCTTCTCAAGAATGTGTGTCAAATGATCAACCCATTTCTTCAAACATCTGTGCTCATCATGACCGAGTTTCTTACCATAGACACATTTGACCCTCTCTTTCTTAGGCTTGTCACCTTTTTAATATGAGGTATGATTACTTGCTTTTGGAGTAGCTAATTTTTGATTCTTCTTCTCTTTGCTATTCCTTTGTTTCTTATCCTTATTACTACGTTTTCCTCTTTATTCATTTGTACCAAGGTTGGTAGCCAAGGCATGAGACTTAGAAGACTTAAGATTGGCCATCTGAATTAGCTTATCCTACTCCCATGTGAGAGAAGTAGCAAAATCATCCAAAGATGGCATCTTGAATTGAGATCCAAGTGCATCCTTAGTAGCATAGAAGGTAGAAACAAATACCGAATATTCATAACTTAGCTTTGAGAGAATACATAGAATCAATTGTTCATCTTTTTTATCAATTCCACATTGTTGTAGTTGTAGCCTTAGTGACTTCATTTTGGTGAAGAAATTATGAATTGTGTCAAATTTGCCTGGATTTAAATTGATTATTTCATTCTCCAACATATGACCCCTCATAGAATCTTGTGCACTAAAGAGAGATTCTAGCTTATTCTATATTTCATTTGGAGTATTCAAAGATTCAATATGAAAGAGTAAATTAGGAGATACAGAAACACACAATTCTCCATGCTCTATCACATTTGTTAAACCACTCATAATTTTTTCATCTCCAGTTGGTTTAGTTTCTAGTCCCATTACTACTCTATGCAAACTAAGTCTCCTTAAGTGAATATCTAGTTTTGATTTCCAATTAAAATAGTTGTATGTAGTTAGAGTAGGAATTGTTGTTATTTCCATAATGAAGAAATGCAAAAGGAAATGTGGAAAGAAAGTGAACAAAAGAATACTAATAACACCCCCATCCTTTTCACTAGTATCAAAGATCACCCCCAAATATTATAAGAATGACACTTTATACTTAAGTGCATTTACAAAGCCTTTTCCAAGATACAATGCTCAATAGTCTCAAAATAGAAAAAATTACAAATTCTGATACAAAATTAACTTGAGACAAAATATGGAAAAATTATCCTTACAACTGTGTAGTTATTTTTAAGACCTTTCCAATGCCTATTCGTTTTCGAAAATTGGAGTTCCAGGGTGAAAGTTATGGCCTGTTGAAGAAATTAGCACAAGACAACTTCAACCTAAAATATATAGTACAAAATGGTCAAAAATCTCCTCAATACCTCTGTGGATGGAAAGTTCTCATTTTCATCTTTTTAACGATATCTTATTTGCTAAAGTCCAACGTTTGAAGCAAAAGTTATGAATTTTTGAAAAATTGGCTGAATTTTGCCTACATAAAACAATTTTTTCTAGCAAAAAAAGTTTTACTTCTTCTTTGATTTTTGAAACACCTACTCTCTTTTGTAGAAGATAAAAAAAAAACAAAAATATTTTGATGCTAAGAAAAAAAACCCAGAAATCATTTTTTGATCCAGCAAGCAGAAGATAAAAAAACGTTTTTTTATAAAAACTTCAACAATAGAAAAATGGATGCGCGTCACTTTTGGACAGAAATTTTCTTTAGTCTTCTCAAGATATACAAAATATAAAAAATATCCAAATGAGGTTTCAACCCTGAGAACAAAACCCAAAAATTGTTTTTCTTACAAATAAGTGGAAGCTGGATTTTTGAAGCAAAAATGAAAACATCTCCAATAAAAATGGCTTGCATCAAATCCTATTTTGCAACTATGTCAAATGATCTCCAATTTGGATGAAACAAAAGACAAATCTGACTTTCTCGAGCCTTTTGGACGCATTGGAACAATCAAGAATGCTGCCAATATAACCAAGAATGTTGCAATCAACCGGATCTCACAAAACACATATACAATATGAAGAAGTTATTAGATCTTTGTAAATGCTTTCTGATTCTCTAGATCGTTCAAAATGCAAGAGAAGAGCATACGAGAATTTACAAGATCTTTACAAGAAAACTCAATCTCTCAATCAGGAATCTAGGAACTTAGCTTTCTCAAAATAAAAGTTTTGATACCATGTTAGAAATCTGAAATAGATTGAATAACCCAATGAACTTTTTAATATAAAATAAAAGTTACATAAACTAGAAAAACATAGTGCAAACCAAGACTTTGAGAGATTATGCAATGTCGATGTGACAAAATTGTATCAAGGGCTTCCAAGGTGAAAAGATACAATGCAAATATGCATGAATGGATGCAAATACAAGCTAGGTAGTGAGTTTATCTAGAACTTAGGAGAGGAGGTAGGTGGAAAATCCAACCAATAGGAATCAACCACAAAAAGTGGAGGATGCCACGAAAAGTGGAAAGTGGTTCCACCCTTTAAGGAAGGGGACACCACACACTTATCTCCTACTAATAAACTCACTTTATTATCCCAAGCAAGCTTAATAAAGTGTAGGAAAAACCTAGGACTAAGGAAAAATAAATTAACTCACTAGGAAAATAAAAACTTACACCAAAAATCTCCTCATTAGTAAGGAAGATGGCTTTGATAAAAGTAAGTGATATGAGTTGATAGTATATTGGTGCTTTCTCTTCCTTCATATTTGTTGATCTATCATTTTGTGAGATGTTCTTAGGTAATCCTGTGAAATCAACTATAACTTTCTCATCTATGTGTCTAGTGGAAGCAATTTTCTCATCTGCAGAGGTGAAGGCTATTGGCATATGGATGAGATTAATTTTGATTTTGGATTCATGGATGACATGAAAAGGGATAATGGGGTCTTGATAAAGAATAGTATGAGATTTCAAGGTTTGGATAACTTGATCTTGATTCATTTAAGGGATTTCTTCTTGATGCTTTGGATTATATTCTTAACATAGATGAAGTTCTGCTAATGTGGTAGGAATAAAGGACACTTGTGTAGTCTTACTATGTTCACATGGTGATAATTGAATTTGAGTAGGAACCATTGGAGTGGGAATGATGGGCGATGGGATGGATGATGGTGTTTGGTCTAAGGTCTCTTGATTATAGGCTAGATTGGCATCAAACAATAGAATATCTATTATAGACAACCCTTGGGGAAAATCCTGAAACATGTTATTATTGGATGAGTCGATTGATGGGGATAATGGGAAAAGTTCCAAGGATGTACAAATGTAAGGAGAGATGGAGGATTCTTGTGGGGATGCTTCTTCAAGATGACCTACTATGAATTCAAATGAGGTTGATATGTTATGACCATTGCTAGATATAGATGAATGGTTTTGATCATGCTTGAGAAAAGTGTCTTGATCTATGCCTAGTTTCTCACTATGTGATCCATGAATATTATTAATGTGATTATTTTGTGATGAATTTTCAGGATTATCTTGAACAATGATATCTCCCCTATCAATGAGATCCTGAATAAGATTTTTTAATTTATAGCAACCTTGAGTGGTATGTCCCTTTGCTCTATGATATTCACAAAAAAGTGTGTCCCTTCACCATATAGGTTTAACCTGTGGTTCATATTGACAAATTTTTGGAAGTGTTATCATGTTGGATTGAATCAATTTATTTAGTGAAAATTCGATGGTTCTCTTAATAAAGTGTATTTATGTTGAGGAGTATAATTTTGTTGTGGGGATCCTCTTTACTAATTGTTTGGGATGGTTAATGGGGTTTTATCAATGGGTGGTGTTTCTAGGATTATTTTTGGTTGAGAATTTGAAGCCATCTTAGCATCCACCATGCCATCATTAACCACATTCTTATTCTTTGACTAGGATCGAGATTTGTTATTAGAGGATCTTTGGTTATCTTTTTTATCCTTAAATATTTTCATGAGTCCTTTTGATATTAGGTCTTTTTTCAATGGTTAGTCCTTTCCCTATGACTTCATTGAATGTGTTAGAGCATTTGAATATGAGGTGGAATCCTATTTTAGTGTTCCAAGTTTTCAATGAAGATTTCCACCAATTTCTTTTTAGGTATGTGATAAGGACATTTATTGGTAAGGCCTCTCCATCTTTGTAAGAAGGAGGCAAAAGTTTCTCCATCATTTTGTTTAGAAACACATGTCTTATGTATATTTCTTATTCCAAGTTGTATGAGAAGTGTGCTATGAACTCAGCTAATTCATTGAAAATTTTTATGCTAGGAGGTAATCATGAGAACCATTCCATGAATTTTCCCCTTAATATCCTAGGGAAGAGACACATTAGATAAGTTTAATTATGCATCACCTCTAGACAAGCAACACAAAATTATTTGATATGCTCGATGGGGCCTCCTTTTCCTTTATATTTATCAAACTTGAGTATTTCAAAATTTCCTAGAAAAGGAGGCATAGGTATCGTCTTGTCGAATGAGTATGGGCATATACATTCAAGTGTATATATTTTCTTTGTTGACCTCATACTCATGTTTGAAATCTATTAAATTGAAAATTTTGTATTTGGAGAGCCAATTCATTTGTATGTGTGGGGATTTGTATGTTACTAAGATCATAGGCAAATGTAGGATGTGTAAATGAGTAACCTTGGGGAAAGTTCATTGATGATGAATTTTGGTAAATGTATGAATGATTTTGGGGAATATAAGTTTGAGTGGTGGGGTTGGATGTGATGAACTGTTGTTTGAGGTTTGCATGGGATGAGTATTGACCCATGTTGGGATTGTTATGGAGGTATATTTGTGAAGTCATGGAATTTTGATGGGCATTTTGGTTAGGTGGGTTTGGAGGAATGATATGAGTGTTAGGGGTGATAGGATGTTGAGGTTGTGATGTGTAAGTATAGGTGTTGGATGTGAGTGGTGGGCATATATTGAGTAGAAGTTTGGTCTTGGAATGATGGATTGTTTATAGTATTATGAGGATGATGTGTGTGTGATTATGTAATGTGAGGTGGTTGATATGAGTTAAGAATGATGGAGCAATTAGGTGTTGTGTTATACAGTGGGTTGGTTATTTGTAAGGTATATGTTGGAGCTTGGGTGTATGTAGGGGGAACTAATATGTGTGTTGAACTAGTTGGTATGAATGTTTGTGGGATAGTGGATGTTATTTGTTGAGATGGGTTTGAATAGTTGGTAGGTAGGGAAGAAGAGTTTATTTATGGTTAGATGTTTTGATTATTAATGGGTGGTATGATAGTGTGGCTTTGTGATTTCATGGAAGGTGGTATGATGTTAGGATTGTTGGTGAGGGGTACATTAGAGTTGTTTTTGGATATCATGTTAAGTTCATATGTGGGAGGGATGGTAGTGTCATGTGTTTATGGTATGCTATCATTAGAAATTGTTTCCCCTAAGGTTGATGGTGGAATGCTATTATGGATGTATTTTATGAGGGTGGTATCAAATGTTGTGGGTAATTTGACACCTTGTTGTGTAAGTAGAAAAAAGTATTGATCTTTGTTTGTGGAAAGAAGGGAAACAACTAGTATAATGGTGTTTCCATCTTGTTGTGCCTCTAATAGTTCCTCGGGTGTTATTTATTTGACTCCACTAAGGTTTGGACTATGATTAGGAATCAATGGATATGGGGTTTCAAAACTCATTGAAAAAAATGGGTATCTCTCCTTGTGGTCCTCCAAATAGTTCCCTATGCAAGTTATCTTGTTGGGATCTTGGTTCTTCATTTTATTCCTAGCCTATGGCCTTGTTTCAATGGGAATATAAGGTATGTATAAGATTTTACTTGTGTGGATGTTTGGTGATTTTGGATAATGATTAGGAAAATACCGAAAGTGTATCTAGATCTTAAGACTTTATGATCAGGGGTATGATAATGATACTTGAATTGTGAACTAGACTTTTGAGTTCAAATTCAAAGGATAAAGGGGGTGGAATAGTCTAAGTCAAAAGTAGCTAAATATTATAAGTTAATCTACCCTCAAATAGGCTAGTTTGATTCTTCAACTTGGAGAAGGAAAACTTCCAAGCTAAACACTAAACTATGGATAATGAGGGATATCAAAGATCTATATAATTGTGATGAGTATGATCCTAATGTGTGGATGATTATATGGATGATGAAAAACTTGACCTAAATCTAAGTCTAGGTATGATAAAAATATTATGAATGAAGATGTAATGATCAAATCTCAGGTTCACCTTTGTTATGCTAATCAATTATATGTCTATAAGTTTGTTTGGTAAGATTAGAGAATTTAGTAGTAGTATACACCCTAATGGCAAAAAAATTGCATAACAGGAGGGAAAAATTGCATCAATTAGAGATTCAATTGTGATATTATGATTAACAGTGAAGGATAGTTCAGTTTTCAAGGTAGAATTTTAAGATATAATGTTCTAAAGCAATTACACCAATTTAAGCCATAATTACACCCAAATAAGGTATAATTGTGTCTATCTAAGGCACAATTACACCACTTTATGGCACAAATGCACCACTTTATGATACAAATGTACCATTTATGGCCCAAATGCACTACTCTATGGCACAAATGTGCCACTCTGTGGTACAATTATGCCCAAGAAAGCAATAGATGCACCCAAGCCTTGGTAATTATGCTAATGTAAAGAAAATGCAACACAGGGCTAGAAAATGTGAAATTTTGATCTAAGATTGAGTTTTTTGACTTCTTCTTGATAAATAGTTGCATGGATTGACAATTAGCTGCGTGCTATGGTAGGAAAATGCATGATTTTGAGTGATCTTAACCTAATTTGTTTTTTTTTGAGAAATTTCAACAAGAAAACACTTTAAATAGTATACAACATATAAAACTGAGCCCAAGGTAATAAGGATGATTTCATGAGCCTTCTTCAATAAGATCTTACTATTAGGTGTCAAGGTATTTCACAATTGAAAACATTCCAAACATTCACAACCTAGGTAGTAGTAAAAGGTGTGTTAACTTAAAGTGGGCCCACCTGTTGAAGCACAATACCTTCCAATGAATGGGTAACTAGTGTATTGCAAGCTCATGTACCACCTTGACACACCTCACCTTGAAAGGATAAGGTCCTAGCAAGGAATAGCAATCACCTCAACAAGGGAAAGTACATGGTGAATAACATCATGCATGATACTGTATGTTACACCAAAATAAGTCAATGATTGAAGGCTCTTAGGCTTCTAAAAAAAGGGTTCTTAGTGGGGCACTACTATGAACAAAGATCTTTTCTATAATAGCCTAAGATTGTGAGGCACACTCTCGCTCTCATCACCGAATAAAGTCTCAATAGACCGAGGGTCCCACATCTCGGCTTTGAATGGTGCTAGCCACTCTTTGAGGTACAACTTTAGCTCTCCCTCCTTTCTATACCTCACCAGGAAATGTGGTTGAGGTCAAACCCTAGGGTGATGAAATCCTCAGGCAAGCCTCCTACTGAAAATAAAAAGAGGCTATTGTGTGTTTCTCTGTAACATGTCAACCATTCACTAAAGTAATTTTTCCTAAGTTTTCACTTTGCAAGTAAATAAACTATGTGACTTAACCATTGCTATAAATTTTTTCTTTATTTTATAGAGAATAAATGAACATAGATGTCATAACAATAATCAACCTTGATTCCATTCCAATATAATAGTTCACATATTACAATATTTCTAAAGAATGTGTACAACGTATATATGTAGCTCAACTGAGCTTCAAAGAAATAGATATAGATGGTCTAGAAAACTCCTTCAAATCTTGGTCTACTGTTGCCTGTTGAGGAGGAGAAGCATCACTCAAGCACTTTTTTTCCAACCACAGACTCATATATGGTCCCCTACACATCTATCATAGGATAGATGGCCCTACCCTTTGATGAAGAGATTGGTGGAGTAACCTCATGATGACAATCATTTTGAGTTTAGTGCTGTGTCCTACATGACGAACTTGTAAACCCTACAATATGGAACTAGCATGCATAAATGGATCACAGTGAATTGATAGTGGAGCCAAAGGCAATCACACTACTTTGGCCAAAGTGTTCTCACTTAGTACTTTGAGTGATAGTCATCCTACTCACATACACTACTCAAGCTCGATTTGAATTTGGGCCACTATAATTTATGCATAGGTATTTCCTCCAATGGGTAATATTTAACCCCAGAAATATCCTATTCCCTTTCCCACAAACTTAATGGTATTTCTACTCACAATGAATAAATACAAGTTACCCTCCCTTCAATGGATAATCAAATCCCAGCTGTAACTGACAAGCTATCTAATTCAATCAAATAACTTAGCTATGAATAATCCCATAAGCTATCCTTGTTTAATCATATCTAGTATAATAATACCTATGACAAACAATCCCTCCTATTATGGAGTAATTACAAGCACTTTCATAGAAAAGAATAAAACAACTTCTTTTTCCTTTTCAAAGCAAATGCTATGATTCCCTAATGCAAGTAATCTCAAGAAGTTTAAATAAAGCATTCAAATATTAATCTTTCACAAATAAAGACAAAATAAGAGAATACTAGATCCTCATGCCTATAAATACACTTAACCAAATGACTGGCTTGACACACAACCTTCCAACAACAAATTCCTAGCTTTACTTTATCAACCCAAAGCAATCCCCTTACTCAAATAATGCAAGACTTGTTGGTGTAATTAATTATTTAATTACACTTTACATAAATTTACTTAGGAATTATTTAATTCTAGGTTATAGGTTCTTACCCTTATCTTGTTGAGCTATCTTGTTGCTCAAGATAAGATTAAACTTATGCATCTTTGTTTTTATAAAGCAAATTATCTCTTGTAATTATTTTTACTTCGAATATATCAATTTTCACATCTTCATGCAAACTCTCTGCTTTTTTTTTTCTCTTTGTGGAAGGTTATTTTCTAGTTTGCATTTTAGATCTTGGTTTCTAACATGGTATTAGAGCCTCAATTGTAGCCCCTTCTCAACATTTTTGGAGGAATACATTGCAAAGTTCGTTCGGGGTCCCTCGAGGGTTTCATTCCTTGACTACATTTATGCCACATCTTGGATTAGATCAGGGTTTTCCATTGGATTCAAAGCACTTGAAAAAGTTAGAAATGACTTTTATTTCATTCATTTTGGTCCTTGGATTTACCCAGATTTCAAGGGTTTTAAATTTCGATAATTTTTGAGAGATCACGGGGGGTGGCTATTTTCACAGGCATTTTGGACCAAAATGGACCTTGCCATTGGATTCGCACTGCCCAAAAACCCCTATTTTCATATAAAATTTGTCCATTTTGGACACAATCGAATGGGAAGGAAAAAAAATTGTCTAAGGGTCATATGACCCCAAGACACATTTTTTGAGGCTCAGGCAGTAGAAAAAATAAAAAGGGGTACGAGGAGTTTTTTGTGCGCTCGTTCAGCCGTTTTCACCAACCCACCGCAATGGCAACCATGGCCACAACCCGGCCACCACAGTTCCTTTGCCACCTTGCATGCATCCTCTTCCTTAGAGCCCTTGGCTCAGCTGAGTCCTATAGGTGATTAGGTGCACTCCAGCCCTCCGTGAGTTTTAAGCTGTAGGTCACATGGGTGACCAGGCTACAAAACCCCTGTTCCCAGCCCCTAAGTCTGCCGAGGCAACAGGGGCCAAACTTTTTTTTAGCCCTTGAGGGGGCTTATTACAGGCTTATTGGACTTTTTGAGTACTTTCAAAATAAAGGCGTAGCTTAGGCGCTTGCTGTATCATTTTTTGCAAAGCGAGGATATCACGAAGCTATTTTTGAGTTTATTAGGTATAGAATTATTATTTTTGGTTTCATTTTTGATGTATTTTTCAGCCTCGAGGAAGTTAGATGTTTACGGTTTTCACTTTGGGAGACCTATCTTTTGACTCGCTTATCCTTTTTTTTGCGATTCAAGCGGCATTGGAAAGCTGGTTTCGGCCTCTATGTAGATTTGAGGTCCTTTTTAGAAGATGTGTACCTTATTTTGTGCATGCATTTTTTTTTTTTTCGTGCACTAGGTTTGCATTTTCACTTCTGTTTCTATAGTTTCAGCATGTTTTGCATTCTTTCCTTTTGTAATCATTGGGTATTGTAATAAAAAACTGATATAAAGTTCCATTAAGGGGGGGTTCTTGCATCACACTTTCATATTGGTGACAACTCACATGAGTTTATCTGGTTTCCTGTTGTTTCTTTTAGCTTCTTTCTTGCTTAGCTGGACACATCTTTGGTTTGCATCGGTTCACACTTCACATTGGGAGTTTATGGTTATTGATCCACATTGGTTCAGATCCTTCTCAGTTTGAGGGCCATGTTTTTATGGTTAATGTTCCAGAATCTTGATGGTACTCATCTTATGCGGTAGTTTTAGTTTCAGTTTGGCATCGACTTTGAGAGACACAGCTTCCAGATTTTGTCATCATTATGGGTGGCTTCATCCTTTCATCTACTATTGCTTATAGATTCCAGGGTTGATCCAGTATGTGAGTCTTCGGTGTTCCTTGGCATTGGGTCTAATATTACATTTTGTGATTCCGTTATGGTTCTTGCAAATGAAATTATCTTTCCTTGCTTGCTGAATTTGGGGTTCCAGTTTTGCTTCATCAGAGTTCTTCCAGTGATTCTTTGCAGCAGTTCATCTCATTGAGGGGGGGTTTTCCCATTGGGTTTTCTCTCTCTTTGCATTTTTACTTGGATACCTGATCATGCCTTTGTTTCTAGGACCCATCTCACATCATTTGCATGTCAGCTTCTCCTAAGTTGCACTTATAGGGGGTGTTAGTATAATTAATATTTAATTACACTTGCATAATTTTACTTAGGTAATATTTAATTCCTAGGTTTATTATTTTCAGCATTATCTTGTTGAGCTATCTTGTTGTTCAAGATAAGATTTGGATGCTCATCTTTGCTTTTATAAAGAAAATTATGGCTTGTAATTATTGTACTTGAATATATCAATTTGTACATCTTCGTGAAATCTCTGCCGCTTTTTGGTTTTCTCTTGGCGGAAGGTTATTTTTTGGTTTGCATTTCAGTTCTTAGTTTCTAATAGGCACTCTCACAAAGTAATTCTTAGCTCTCTCAAAATATATCTCAACTCTCACAGAATAATGCAATAGAGTAAATTTACAGAATAAGTTTGCAAAATAAAAGTGCATTCAATTGAGAGAACTAACCTCTCTATTTATACAAAAAATGGAGACTTTGCAACCTATAGAAAAGGAATGTTAATTGAAAAATTTCTCCATGCAAGTCGATGTTGGATGTTGTGGTGTGTTGTTGATAGGTGGTTGTCATTGATGTCAACACTATTAGCATTGTTGCATTAGAAGGTATATGTCGAGATATTGAAAATTGTAATAAAATTAGCATAGGTTGTCAATGGTGAAGTGAAGTTCATACATCGTCATGATGGGTATGTTGTTGTTAGGTTGTGGACTAAAGGGTTTCTTTTTGGTATATCCTAGTTTATCACATCAAGTTTCAAAGATCCGTGTGAAGATTTAGTCAAGTTGAAGATTTGGCCAATGCAGCGAGTTTGTTGCTTGAGTTTGTGTTCTAAATGAAGATCATGTGATTTTTGGATTTAGTTGAGTTATTGGATGCTTCTTTGGTGTTTCATGATGCTTTTGGATGTTTCTAGTTCATTCTCTATCTTTTTGGCATGTCCACATTGATCGTTGTGCTTGTGATCCAAGATTTTCTCTTGCATGTTCATGTTTTTCATGTTCTTGGCCGACAAGGTATTGAAGCATGTTGTGGATCTTCGAGGAGTAATTAATTGAAGTGGTTCATGTTTGAGGATGCTATTTTCGGTCTTCACTATCTTGTGGCTGACCTTTGTTGATTCACATGATTAATCTTTATTTGATCTAAGTCGATTGTTTGTATTCATTTTATTATTTCTTTGGAGCTGACTTATAGAGATGTAATTTCTTGTTGTGGATATATAAGGTGATTGTTTTTATCATTTGAAGGCATGTGTGTGCGAAGTGTGTGAGTCCTATGTGCGAATAATGTACAAATCATTCGAAGGCAAAGCAAAGTGTGAAGAAGAGTGAAGAAGTGTTCATGAGCTTAACCACAACTGTAATAAGACATTAGTAGATGCTACTTTTCTCAGTTCAAAATCTGATGGATTTAATCAGAATCTTTTTGTAAGATAGTGTGTCTTCCTTTGGGCAGTAAGCCTATTTGTATTTGAGCAGTGAGCTCTAGGAAGTGTGCTTGAATGCATGTGCATTCCCCATTCATATTCTATTATACTTTTAACAGGGTATAATCTTGTGGACTGACCTCCACCGTGGTTTTTCCCCTAACAGGGTTTCCACATAAAAATCTTGGTATTATGTGTGCTTTTGATGTGTTGTTCATTTGTGCTTTCATGATTAATGATCAGATATGAGAATAAGGCTAATAAGTTGAATATGTTTGAAATTCGGTGACAACTGATTCACCCCCCTCTCAGTTGTCTGCCCTTGAGTTGCCAACAGTCGACTCATAGCACACAGCTAAAAAGTGACAACAAACTAAATGTAAAATCATCACAAAATGATACAGATCGACTCTTCTATTTGACAATAACAAAGACTATTTCAAATGTGCACATGCTCAAATGATGACAATCAAATTGCAACCAAGATAGAATTCTACAAATTTAAGAGAATTCATAAGTTGGTGCCATTTTGCAACCACTTTTCCTTATCTCTTGGTGCGGTTTTACCCTTTGAAACAGTCTATAGTTTACAAGCAACACTTACACAATGTCGACTTGGTCATGGTTTCAATGGCAACATATCAAAGATGAATCACCCTTCAAAATAGGGCTCAAAAGGTGCTTTTGACCATTTCATATCTTGCTGTACATTTTTCCTATTATCATGCATTATACACTTTATATTGTAGCTCATAAATATTCCATCACTTTATATAATAGTGTCCAAGTTGGAGTAATTAACTGTTAATAAATTAAAGATGCATTTCCAATAGTATCAACTTATGGTTTTATTCCATATTGACCTTTATTGCTGCACAATACTTGCATATGGTTCAACCTTTATCCAGTGTTAACATATGTATTATTCAACCTTTAAGTACTTTGCATATCCCATATACAAATCGACCTATGATTATATGTTTATATATATAAATCGACCTATGTTCATATATATAAATCACCCTCAAAGCATCACATATATTTATATATGTACACATACACACATACATACATACATACATACATACATACATACATACATACATGCATATATATATATATATGCCAATAATTAGCATTAACACTATATCACATATATATGTATATGTATTTATATACTAATATATATATACATATCCCATGTCAATCAAGTATGTATACACTCAATAAACAAATGAATACAAATGAGTTAACATTCACATAATAATAATAACCATATCGACTGTATATATATATATATATTCCTCTATGTACATGTGTATGTATGTATACATATACTGATATATCCGTATGGACATTTCCGTTTTTCAAACATATGTATATATCGATACATGTATACATATGGATATATGTATAAATCTCATATATATATACACATTCAATTGCACAATCAAGCACATACACAATTACCATTGTGTTGATAGGGAATAGACGTGTGGTGTATTAATACATATACACATTCATGTCGAATTGTCTATTTGATAGCTCCATGCTCATAAGCAACCCATTCATAAGTGTGCAGAGGTACATCTACCTATGTACCCTCATGTACGTGTTCCTTCATGCATATGGTCTATCATTGACATGCATATGTATACATATACATACATCCTACGTGTGTTCACCTCATCAATACAAGCATAGTAATATAAGGAAGAAATTATAAGCTCTAAACATATAAACATCATCCAAGAATGCACTCCACAGTAATCAAGACCCTTATGCAAACACTTCTTACTAAGGATGACTTACCAATTCCCAACATAATAGCTTGACTCAACCATTCTACTATGAATGTGTGTATAAGCTTAGTTAGGTTACGTTACTGGTTACCTGGCCAAGATCTTCTCCTTAGTGATACTTTCCCTCATACTTGGAGGATTGAACATATACTTAAATCCAACTAACACATTCCCATGGTAGTCATCTATTCAACAAAATATACATTACACATAATATTTCTCCATAGTTAGAATATCTAATTCAATAACCATCCATTTCACATATATGCATTTCTTCACATATCATTAAATGAAATAACAATCATTCATAATTCATTGATAACAAAGTGCAAGCACAATTTATTCTCATTTAGAATTCTAATTACATTCACATTTACCATACATAGTAATATTAAATAGTAAATACACAATTGGGGTGTAACATTCTCGTAAACCCAAGATCACACAAGTATGCGAGGGGAGAGGATACACACATAACAACTCAAGATAACACAAAAACGTACAAGTGCACAAGACACACAAGGAATTCGTTCATTAACCTTAGTAAATTGAAATGTTTTCTACTCTATGAAAATAAAATACACAAATTCCTACACCAGATAGAATTAGTAGTTTGAGTTTTTAGTCTTTAGTCCAATGAATTCCACAAGCTTCAACCAAATGATTAATAACCAAAAACCATAATAGGAAAATGTGTGAATATGATCATAAACTAAGAAAATAAAGCAAATTATACCTTATGTCAATTGTGAGGTTCTGCACAATAATTGTGCTAATCCAAGAAGAAAATGTGCCCAAACAAGCTACCATTGCACACTTCTGCAAATAGTTGCGAGCTTCTACACAATAATTGCATATTTTTTCACAAAGATCAGAAAATAGATAAATCAAAGGAAAAACCTAGTTTTTTGGGGTCAAATAGTCAATTTTTTATTAGAAAACAACACAAATAGGTTAATTAATCAGATGCACAATACTAAAAAATAGAAAACTTAAGAAAACCATATAAAATAAATTACACACTTCTAGGGTACAATTGTGCCACTCTACAACATAATTGCGCACTTTTGTGCAACAAATGTGTGTAAACAAGGAACAATTATGCCCAAACTACCATTAGTTGTGCCGTTATGTAGACAATTTTGTAAAATGACCCTACAACTTAACAACACCTTAAAACTCACAAAAAATGTTTAGTAACAAGGATTGGATTGTCCCACCAGGCGTGCCAAAATGTATGACCTAGAAATTTGATTGTATATCTAAATGATACTCAACAAACTACGAGATTCACAATCAACCAATCACATTAATTAAGAAATTTGAAAGAAGATCAAACAAACAAATCTATACCTTAAAAAGTGTGAGACCTTCAAGTTGAGCTCCATTGTTATCCTCTATTTCACCCTTGGAGAATGGTGTTGAATATTTTCTCTTAGATTTATAATAGGCACACTAGCAATAAAGGACTGTTGCAATTTGGGCATAAGTTTGTTGCATGATTTGAGACGATAAATGAATGACATGATGGTTTGATTTATAGATTTTTGGTGACATCGATCAATGGTCAAGATTTGGGGAGAGATTTAAAAAGATCAAAGGTGGAGGATTGATGAGAGGATTTGATTGATGTTAACTGAATACATGATTCTAGATAATTGATTGCATGATTCAGTCAAGATAATCGATTTAATTGTTAAATGAGATTGACATGTTGTTGACATAATTGATTGATTAGTTAACTGATTTGATATATTACTGGACTTAAAGTGAGTGAGAGTGAAATAGAATTGATGAATTAGTGGACTGATTAGATTGATCAGTGGATAGGTGTGATTGATGAGTGAACTGATTAGATTAATTAGTAGATTGAGAGTAAGTCTCAATCGAGAGGTGAGTTGGAAATGCATGAAAATTAATAATTAGTTAAATTAAATTAATTATTAATGGTATGTACAAAATGGATTAAATAAATAAAATAAATAATTTTATTTATTTAGAGAATGGATAAATTAAATAATTGAATAATTCTTTAATTTTGAGAGTTGGGGAATTAATTAAATAATAACAAATTATTTAGTTAATGGAAGAATAATTAGTAAATTAATTAAATAATCAAAATTATTTAATTAATAGAGGAAATTTGATGAAATAAGATAATTTAATCAAATAGAAAAGATGGATTGATGATATTAATGATGGAAAATGATGATGTTTTGGAGGAAATATGTTAGTCAGATTTATGTGTCTACACCCACAACAACAAACTTGTGGAGAAATAATGCCCAAGTGCACTATGCAAAACCCTAGCATCTATTTGCCCACATGGAAAAATCCCTCTGAACCGGCTGAGAGCACATGACAAGGTGAAGTTAGCTTAGTAAAACCCATAAAGACTGATGACATCAACAATATAGGAAGATAGGCCTCTTCCACCCACAAGTTTGAACTTAGTCAATTTTTGTTGTTTATAATGCGTGTAGGAAAACCATTTGCAAGTAGACACGTGGAAATAACATTGGCAATTGAACTTATAATTTTTTTGGTATGAATTGAAAGCTACACATGGCCAAATGAACCTATCCAAACCGTAATGCAAGAAAAGGCAAGTGAATTGAATGATTGAACTATACAATGTAAGTTCACTTGAGAAAGGAAATCCCATAAGGCCGATATTTAGTCATTTATTCATCTTTTAAAAATGGAAGTGGGAAATTTCTACAGAATTAAAAATTTGCAAAAGAAACCAATTGAATTATAAATTTGTGGGGAAGATGACTTGATATGGATGGAACACCAAAACCCGCATGATAATTAATTTTCCCCTTAGCGAGTTTCACAAAACTTAAAAACATAACCGAACCTAATTTTTAATGATCTATCCATTGGTGCAAAGAAAACCAACCATAATAGATATCTCAAATTGGTTATAATTTTGTGTAGGCATGTCATTGGCATAAAATGAGACTTAGAATTTTATAGGTGCTAACATAACCTAGGAATCTTAGGTTCCAAGTTCCATTTGGGTCCCAATCCTCATGGTGTTCCTTCCATTGTTCCTTTGTTGCTTCTTGGGTGTAGATTCCCAGATGGAACCAAAACCTTGGAATTTTAGGTTCCATATATGCCTTTATCCTTGTTGTTTCCTCCACCCCCTCCCACTTCCTTATGGTTCCTTAGATTTTGGACATTTGGGTTGACTTTAGACCTTAGTTCCTAAAATTATTGGTGCCAAATTCATCTCTTTTTACTCCTTGCCATTTTCCTCCTTATTTCCACCTTATTTCCATGTCTAATTCCTAACTCAATCCTAAATTAGTTTATCCTCCTAGATTCCATTCCATGTTCCATTCCTAAAACTAATCCATAGTCACTTCCTATCCTTTGGTTATTTTGTACCTTAAGATATTGCTTATAACTTTTTCCCTTCTTTAATTTCTTATTTCCTTCCCCTACCTACACTTGATTTCTACCTCATTTAACATGTGATCTGGATGTTCATTTTGGCCCTAGAATTTTGCCAAGAAATTTCAAGTGTTTAAGAAACCTAAGATACAAAAACATTATTTCACCTATGATAACAAATCTCTAGTCGCTATTACACTTCTAGGGTGTCCTCTCACACATAGAATCATTGTCTAATAATAAAAGATGCGATCGTAGGGAATAATAGATTATATTTTTATGAGTGAACATGTTTATTTAATGCTTGTTTGGTGAGTTCCAAATGAACCTCTCATCGTGAGATGAATTTCAACCATTCAATCTATAGTATTCACCCCATATCTTTCCTACACATGAATAAGACATTTTTTGGTGATTTGCACATGCTAGATCCTAAGTTCTTTTGATGACTTGACTCGCTTAAGTTGTTGGGAACGAAACCTTCTAAATCTATAAATATTAATTAATAACACATGTTCAAATGGTTAGTCTTTTACTTAGTTATTCCAAATTTTCATATCCACCTTGGTGTATAGAGTATTATAGCGTCTTAAATCCATTTTTCATTCATCATCTAATTTGTCCATTATAGAAGATGTAGAAAGGTAGTTTAATGTAGTAGATATATGTAATCCTATTCCTTGGTGAGTTGCAAACATTTCAAAGGGTTCTAATTAGAGATAAGTGATATGTTCCTCATTTTTTTATAAATTTTCTTCATCACATTCAGTGGTGTAAACATAATATTAGTATGATAAATTTCATAAAATTTTCTCATTTTAAGTTGGTTTTTATGATGGTCATTCTCATGTTGCATATACATGTTTTCAAGTTTGAAGAAGTATTATTAAGTAGACTTGATTGCTATTTATCATATCTTTGTTGTTGTTTCTCATGCATTCCTTAATTTTGATGTAGTTATGACTATCGAGTCATAAAACAAAATATAGGAAAGGGAACTAGATGATAGGTTGGACTTAATAGACCATCTTAGGAATAAGAAAAGAGAAATTAAAGAATAGATACAATTACAACATTCTTGGTTGGAAGAAAATGCCCTAAGATTAAATCAACATGGGAATAATTATGATGTCTAGCTACCCATTCGATAAGATTCCCACAATGTTCAAAATTAACATATAAACTTTTAAGGAAATAATCTGGTGAATGTAAGACCTCCATTTAGAATAAATGCATATATATTCCCTCAAATCATATAGAAAATTATAACTGATAGGTGAAAATAACTTGATTTATTTTGTATCTCGATTTTTCCTAACATGATTCCAAATGACATAAGGGAAAATACCAAGATTTCAGGGAAACAATGCTATAATAAGAGAAGAGAATCTTCACCACTTTATCAATATCATAAATGAGTATGAGATAGAGGATAAGGATGTAATGATGAAACTATTTGTGTAGTCTATTGATAAAAGCAAAAATAAGTGGTACACAAGTCTCCCTAATAACAACATTGACATATGTGAGGAGTTCATGAGGATATTTATAGTATGGGGGTATAATTGACCCCAAAATTTTCATCCATTAACTCACAACCATTAAAAAGAGAGTGAATGAATCCATGATGGAGTTCAAAAATAGGTTTATTATGACCATAAGAAAGGTACCATTGAATTTAGGCCCAATGATTTATATATTGTGGTGCATTCAATGCCAAGATCAAATACTAACTTTATATTACCATAAGACAATGAAGTTTGGATGATTCTACAATGAGGCAAGCTGGCATCGTTTGTGGAAGGAATGTAGGAGCATGACCCCAAGATTTCGGTGGTGTTCACTACCTCTTGGGTGAATGGCATTGTCAGTATTGGTGAGACCTCGTTCATGATGACAAATGAGTTAATTGTGGAGGTGATAGGGCTATCTTTGGAGGGAGTGCGCATCCCTCATAAACCAAAAGGCCACTATCAAAAGGATTGGAATGCTTCTTGAAAGATGGCGAGAAGGTGAATAGACTCCAAAATGGTTTTAATTGTGCAAACCTGCCTGGCGTTTGGAGAAAAGTTCTTGAGGTTCTCATGAGGTATGTTATGCTCGAAGGGAGGTTTCATCGCTTTCATGCTAATTTGTTTCCAATGCTTAATCACCTTTAGTATAATGTTAAAATGAATTTCACCTTTTAGATTTTGTCCTTGCTTGAGAAAACTGTCAAAAACGTTTAGGGTAAAAATAAGAATGTATCTATTCACCAAGGTCTTATTTATCATCTCTGCAAGTACCATGCCATTGTTTTACCCTCTCCTATCACTATTAAAAAGAATACTTTGATTATTCATGACCTCACTAAACCCCCCATAGACCCCAACCCCTCCATTACCCTTGGTGAAACCCCACCTACCATTCAGCATAGCTCCCGGGCCTGTGGTAAATCCCCTAATAATGAAGATTCCACCCCTACCCCATCAATTGAATTCCCCTATTGGAACCCATGCCTGCTACTTTTGGTTCAGATGAATCAGACAACTTAGATGAAGATGAGTCATGGAACCCCACCCCTGCTAACTCTCCTATGAACTCCCCTGCTCGAGAAGAGGTCTTTGATGTCCCTAGCACTCCCCCGATTTTAAACTCTAACCTCCAAAATTCCCCCAACCTCTGCATTATTTTGGATGGGACTCGTGCCGAACCTAGGGTGGGTTTCAACTTTAGTGCTTCTAGTGACCCCCTTTGCAAAAAAATTAATGAAATATCTAAGATGATTTATGTCCAGAATGATATTGTGAAGTGGTTGCTGGACCAATTGGTTATGGCCAAAGAGAGAATCTAGACGCTAGAAAGTAAATTTTTGCAGTAGTAGGTCATATGGATTGGTGAGGTGGAGGAAAAATCTCATTGGAATCTGATTACCTCTCTAGCCAAGTCTTTTGAGAAGTGGGCCAATTGGGAGGAGTTGAAAGAGTTGAGAGCCATTTTTGGTACGATGAATGAGAAAAGGAATCTGCAAATAGAGATTTAATCTCTTCATAAGAATCAGGAGAAAACCACTCAATACTTTAGGGTTATCACTAACTACAACAAAGAGACCGTGAAGAAAACCTCCTTCACCATTCAAATGTTTCAGGAGGAATTAAGGAAGAAACATGGTAAAAAGGTGGTTGATGATGGTAAGGATGATAGTCACACACAAAAGAAGAAAGGTAAAATGGTTGAAACTTTGACCCAGGACATCACGACGGATACTCTGGCTGTTCAGAAAGGCCCCTTGACTTTTGAAGAGAAGCTCCAATTCCTATTTTAGGAATGGAATACTATCAGTGGTCTCAATCTACTGTGAGACCTATAGGTGTCTGGTGGTCTTGTGTTGGTCTTTGTTCTGTGTGTTTTCTTTGTTTCCTTTGCTAGTCAGGCTATTTTAAGTTTAAGTTTTTGTTCTAATTTTGGCTGGATGTCTCACTCCTCATGAGCCCCTTGTTTTCCTCTATGGCTGTTATGGAATGGGTACTGGCCCTTCTAGTCTTATCTAATCAAAACATGAGGGCATCTGGTAAGCATGTCAAGATATCCCAACCTAATATAAAGGTCCCATGCAAACCACTTTCTACTAACAAAAATTTAGGATAGATAATAAGTGTAGTGATTTTTTTTTTCTGAGGTGGATAAGAATGAGAAAGGGATACCACATATGAATAATACAACTCATTTTAATGAGGGTCAACATTTGTAGTGTAGTCCCTATAATTATGATTGGTGTAATGGACCACAACAATATGACAAACATGTTGCTCAAGGGAAATAAATTATAGACAAAAAGCTAAGGTAACTCCATATCTCCTTTGAGTTGATAATGTACATTATCAAGATGCACCCATGTGGTGCGATATTTTTTATGCCTCTCATGATTCAAAAAATTGCATGTCTACCTTGAATATTAGAAAGGATGAAGAGATTCCTTATGAGGATGAGCATGTTGCATACCATTGTGAGGAAATAAGTCAACTAAATACATTCGAGTATGGATCCATGGAAGAAAATGATAATTTTTTTATCAAGAAGATGATAATCATGTTTTCCAATGACATGATCAAAGTATTGGTCCAAAATTGTATGAGCTATTAGTTCCTAATTTTGAATAGTTGATGAAAACCATGAGGAAACATTATAGGGGTGGTATGCCATCAGATAAAGATGAAAGAATTATTTCCGAGGTTGCAAGAATTCATTCCCAACATGGATATCAATTAAGAAATACGTAAGTTCCTTCAAACATAGTGATGAAATGCCAAGGGGAGGAAAACTTGGTTTAAGAAAAGACAAGCATAAATATAGGGTAAAATTTGAAAGTTCCAATCCTATTGACATGAAAAAAAAGAGTAAAGAACCACTATAATGACTTGAGCAATTAAAATAAATTACATCCGAGAGGAAATAAAAGGTGCAAAATATTCTAGTGTGGATAAGGTTCCTAAGGGATATAAATTAGTCACAAAGATGTAACCAAAGTAGTCCTAACCAATAGGAGAAGGATTTGAAAATAAAAAAGAGGAAGAAAGACATGAAAGGTAAGGATTTTGTGCCATGTGGATTAGTCATACCATATATTCCTAATGCTAGTTATGCCACTATTTTGCATGATTACACCTTTACCCAATTAGAGTGCTATTGATATGACAAAAATCATGAGCTAGATGTGAATATTAGTGCTAGTAGGGGAAAATATTAGGGTCCTTGAGCATAGGGAAAGGGGCTATCTTTTTTCACCACTATTAAATAAATTAACCAATTAGTTGCTAGTCCTAGTAATAATGAAAGTCTCTATTACAAGGAATAAACTATTGAAGTCTATCTAGTAAACTCTTTGTGGGTCATAAATCAAATGTTGACCTATTTTAAACCATATTGCTGATTAATAATTG
>VDFB02056468.1:0-22219 GCA_007258455.2 Sequoia sempervirens | reverse complement strand
AATACCAAAGGGTTAGGATATCAAGATCCACTTCCCGACATAAATGCTCTAATCCCTGAAGAATACCTAATGCTTCATAATGATGGTAGGATTGTCTTAGATCCTCTTCCTAACATAAGCATCCTCCTTACTAAAGAACAACCCATGCATCCTAATGACAATGATAACAAAGACAAGATCATCTTGGGACCTCCTGCCCTAATTCCATCTAGAGAAGTTGGTGAATCTAGCAAGTGAAAGAGACCTTACAAGTTAAAGAAACTAAAGTTCCCTTGTCTGCCACCAGAAAGTGAAAGAAAACTACAACTACTTCTAAACCAAGAACTTATAACATAACCACCTATGAAAAAAATTTAAGACTATATCCTAAAGGTGCAAATGTTTTGCATTGTCGATACCATATAACTCTTGGATATAGTACTAATGACTTTCAAGCATTCAAATTGGTCTTGAGAAATTTTCACTTTGATGGGAACGATTGTCATCCAGTGATTGAGTAATGTATCCTTCCGCTCCTTGCCATGTAATAGTTGTAGAATCTTAAAACATTTTCACTATTACATGTTTTATGCTTATTGCAAATCATTTTCTTTAAAGTAAGGAGCTCATTTTCATCGTCTATTTGGGCTCATTTCCATCCTTGCACAAAGTGGAGGCAAGAATTTGATATCTTTGTTGTATTAATGCATTTGTCGTTGTCCCTTTGGGTAGTTACCTGCCTTTCATTTATACAGATTGAGATTGGAAGGAAGACGACTTGCTTTAGGTTGACTTGTCTATGCCTTACTAGTCTTTTTCTTTTTTATGTTTTTCTTTATGTGATTGCATGTGCGTAATGTGATCCCCTATGACGTTTTGTTTGATGTATCCTTCTCTCTTTGTGTGCATACTTCTATATGTACCTTCATTCTTCTATATGTCATAAGAATTTTATCATCTTGCTTTTGTCTTGTGTTTTCCTTTTGGGGATGATGCAAGGCATCGAGACATTCATGTCTCTTCCATGTTGAACCAAAATATTTTCTTTATCTTTTTCATTTGTCTTGTGTTTTCCTTTTGGGGATGACACAAGGTGTCAATACATTTAGGTCTCTTCCATGTTGACCCAAAAGGAATTTTCTTTGTTTTCACTCTCTTTGTGTCATTCTTCTAGTTCTATGAGTATTTGGGGAATGATGGCGGGTTTCATACTCTATGACAACATTTAGCCAGCAAGGCGTCTTGACCAAATCTATAGATCCCTTATGTATTTGTAGGGGAAACCCTTCCTTCCTATTTCTTAACACAACTTACTTCGGAAATATATGACTTGGCATAGGGTTTTTCGAGGAAAGCTCTCATGTCTTAGGCTAAAAACATTGGCTACTTTAAAGCACAATTTCTCATAGTAATGGTGCTTAGCAATTGCTTTTAAAGTGGGGGCATCTGTCGATAAATCCTTTTGGAAAAAATTTCATGGTGATTTTTCCTATATGATGTGTCCTCTTCTTGGTGATGTTAGGTTTGATGTCATCCAAAGTGCGATCTACTATATGGGATGATACAAATGAGAATCCCATGGGGGATTTAACACTTTTGACTTGTCCTCTCTTAGGAGACATTAAGATAATGCTCCTTAGAAGAAATTTATGAACAAATAAAATCCCGCTAACAAAATTTTACATAACAGAATTTAAAAAGCATTACGAAACGGTGCCTTATTGAAGTTATCAGAGGGATACTTTGTTATGGTTAGTATGATGAGAAATAATACACTGGCATGAATTTCTCATTATATGGTGAGAAGTTGATACACTGGCATGAATTTCTCACTAAACCACTTCAATAGGACAACTCACCTAGTGGACAGACTAAGGTTCCACTACCCTAGAGTGAGCAATGCATGTTACGGATAAATATAACCATTCCACATCGCGTTGGAATGGTTGTGCTTGATCCTTTGTTTTTCTTTTACTTGACCTTTGACAGGGTATGATTATGTGTCTTTGTTATTGATGCATACTTAAGTGTCTTGGATGTCTACTTTAGTGTGAGTTTGATATGGGGTCATCCTCTCACTAAAGTGGGGGAAAAATGTAGTAAAGGAAAAAGTATCCTTTTTCCCTTACTTGGTTTGATAATTGACATTAAAACTGAATTAATGGTGACTTCGAGTAGTGTTGTAATGTGTTATACACATTCACATCATTCTATGACCTTTATTTGATCAAAATATGCTTTAATTGATCCTTTGCAAAGGTGTTGTAAAGTGTTGTAACACACTTTCACACCTTTCTAGGATTTATTTACTTAATTAAGCTTAATGGGCCCCTTAATAAAATGTATTTAAATTTGTAACTTATTGATGCAATCTAGGTGGTATTGAATTCCACTCTAGCACAAAATGATCAACCACAAACAAAGAAATCTACCCTTGAACACAAACACTCAACTTTTCTCAAACAACTCACACCAGGCTTGTAGCCTTCAAAACACCAACCCTTGGACTTATCTTTTGGAGAAGGCCATACCAAGGCCTGAAAAACACCCTTTGAGAGAGTATGTGCAGGATCATCATGGAAAAAATAGGCCCTTAAGTGGCAAAAAATTCAGAAAAATCAGAGTTAGGAAACTTGACGTAAAAATTTGAATAAGTTATCTATATTATTTATAAAATATGTAAGAATAGAATTTGTAGCAAATTGAATGTAGTTTGTAAACTACTAGATTTTTTTTAAATCTATTTGGTGAAAATTTGAAATTTCAATGCGATGGTACTTAAATTTCAAGGAAAAAAATAAATTAATGCGTTTGACCACCTAACCACAATAAAATGATAATATTTTTTTATAAGCTTTTATATATAAGTAGAGGACTTGCATCCGGATGTGATACATATTTTTTATTATTTTTTTCCAAGTAAATAATTAATTATGATTTTTTATTACAACTTTAAAAAAAATAAAAAACTTGTATGTCTAACCACCTTAACTTGGTAAAAACTTCATGAAATTTAGTTTTCTTTTTAATCCTTTAGTATACGAAGCATAGAATGTGACGCATGGTTTAGATTCAAAAAATGTGATACCGTTTGAAAGCTATAGATGTTTTTCAATTAGCCTATCAATCAGGACTTTAGTTGCAATTCAAATAGAAAATGAATAATAATTATTTATTAAATTCAAAGTAAAACATAATTTATATTGGTGGAAAGCTGAGAATCTGCTTTAAAAACCCTTTTTGTTTCATCAGTTTTGGGTAAAAAAAAGTCATTAGCCACATACCCTACACATACCCATCATATCGCCACTTTTTGGCCCATCATAATCTTGCACATACTCGAGACTCATAAATAGATCCAAGACAACTTACTAAAAGATCCAATAAGGTTTCTTTGAAGAAACTTAGAGAAACACTTGATTGCCCCTATTTTTGGTCACCAATTAGCCTTGATTTACAAAGGAGGTCCATCCTAAACACCACCTTGTCACTCAAACTCAACAAAAAGTGATAAGTTATGTCTCAAAACATTAGAAACCAACATCATTTCTCAAATTCAAAACTCCTAGAACATTGTCCTACAAAACCCTCACTTTCAAGCAAAACACCAAGGGTTTATTCAAAGTCACATCACCCGGGCTCTCCAGACACAACCAATGCATAAAAAACCTTCTAATTACCATGCACAAGGTCAACAAACCATCACATACACTATTCTTTCAACATTTTATTAAAACCACAACTCTATACCTCTTTTTCACATAGAAAATATACTGCTCTACCCTAGGGCAATCACCCCACTTTATACAACTCACTTCCTCGCCTATAGGACATTATGGAAACCTAAAAATTAATGCTTGGGACCCATTCCATTAGATACAGTGAGGACAGTAAGTGGAATGGGTCAGTTTATCATGTTAAATGACCTTCAAACCCTTAACATAGAGATAAGAGGGTTGATTCAAAAAATCTATGATTTCTCCCACAAATTTTATTGTTAGACCCTCACAATAGATCCAAATGAAAGTTAGAACATGATTTTATAGGATGCTATGAGATTCAGAGCATGAAACTAAATGTACGGGTCATACAGATCTAGAGAAATGCAAATAAATAGTAAAAATTTAGAGAAACTTGTTATGTTTATTATGGATGTTTCAAAAATGATCTTCAACAACCTTTGTCCAACCCCTGAAGAGGTCTTAAATACAGTTTCCAATCAAAACTACCTTCCAAACTTCCATAACCACCTTTTGAATTCCCTTG
Source organism: Sequoia sempervirens (assembly GCA_007258455.2). Taxonomy (NCBI): domain Eukaryota; kingdom Viridiplantae; phylum Streptophyta; class Pinopsida; order Cupressales; family Cupressaceae; genus Sequoia; species Sequoia sempervirens. Next base: position 17,974 of record VDFB02056468.1, on the reverse strand, counting down.
TCCCTTCATATTCCCACAATGTTGCATTTTTTAAATTTTTGCTTAACATTACATTTTTTCAATTTTTGACATCTAAATACAATTAACTCAAAAAAAAACTTCTTACATGGTGAATGGTCTTACAAGACCTTATTTAACATAAACAAAACTTTAAACACCCCCTAGACTCGTTCCCTATGACCATCTTGATTCACCTTGTTGCATTTTACAAAGTCAAATTATGTATTAAGGGTGTAGGTGCTCTTGCACCATACAACCCCATTGGGAAAAAATCATCCCACATGAGTTGGGCCTAGTACCAATCCCTCCAAGCCTCATACCTATTCCTTTGATCCACAAACTTCTTCCATTGATCCATGCATTGTGCTTTTGCAATCTGCCCTACACTTTTGACTGGGTTTGTTCTTGAAAATGACTGTTTTTATGTTCAGACCTAATGTCTACCCTCTCTCCATTCTTTGTTAAAAACTTGTTTGCTTCCCTTTGCCTATACCTATACACAAACAATGGTTAGAAATTCCTTTAATTGTCCTTCTCTTTACCTCATCCCTAGGCTTGTAGTTGTCCTTAATACTTTTCCCAACTTGTCTTTTCATCCTTGTCATCAGACTTATTATTTTGTCAGCCTTTTGTAACATCTTACTATCCTCATTTCCATTGCACTCACTGTACCATCAGACACCTTGCACCTTTCAACTCTACTGTCTATCAAGGACACATAATGGTCCCCACCAATACATTTTCATGCAAATTCATTGTCAAACCACATTTCAAACCTGTACTCACCTTCATACCTATTGTCCTTGCATTCTCATACCTTGTACTGTCTGCAACACTTATCTTTTTTTCTTCATTTACAATTTCTACTAGCTCTTTATTTCCACACATTATCACTTTTTCTTTTCCTTTCTCATCTTCCACCAAAGGAGTCAAAACGAACCTGCAACCATCCTTCACTATTGTGTAAGTATTCTCTCTGCCATCATACAAAGCTCACCTATCATATTTCCAAGGTCTACCTAGGAGTAGGTGACAATAGTCCATAGGAAGGATATCACAAACTACACTATCTTTGTAACCCCTAATCTAGAAATGAACAACTCCCTTTTCTTTAACCAATAAAGATTATCCATCACTTAACCATGAAACTTTATAAGGAAATTCATGAGGTATTTTTTTCAAATTTAACAAGTATTCACCATCTTAGTAGACACCATTTTTTTAGTTGATCTAGAATCAATTACAATCTTACATACCTTATCCTTGCACTTACAATTAGTTTTGAAAAGACTCTTCCTTTGCAATGGCTCCACCTCTTTTGCTACCTTCAATACTGTCTTCCTCATCATCAACATCTCCCCTTTTTTAGGAGTAGCCCTTAAACTTGCAGAATGATTGCTTTCACACTCCTCTTCTTGAACCAATTGTGCTCTCCTATCAATCCTTTTTTCACCACTTGATGAACTACCAACTCTTTCAGGAAATTTCCAAGATGGATGACCATATTCATTGCATGTATAACATATCGGGCTGCAAAATAATTAGTGTTTCTACCACCACTAAACCCTCCTCTACCTCTAAAACCTCCTCTAGTATCAACACCTTTCTCTTTACCTTTATTTACTCCTTGTTCTTCCAATGCTTGCTTTGGTGTATAAATTACTCCTCTTCCTCTTACACTAGTACCACCTTCCTCTCACTAATTTCTCTTGTCTCCTCTTAAGTTTTTCCTCCACCCTGATTGCTAACTGAAAACATTCTTCCACAGATTTTTGGTTAGCCACAACAAGTTCATCTTGTATATTAAATCTCAAACCACCTAGATACCTAGGCACCTTTTTAGCCTCATCCTCATCCCTTCTAGACCTTATGCTTAGTTTTTAAAATTCATCAGTGTAAGACTTGACATCTAGATCTTTTTGTTTCAATCCTTGAAACTTCTTAAACCATTGGACCTCATATTCCTTTGGAAGAAACTTACCTTTCAATTTTTGTACTATCTTGTCCCAAGAAGTAATCCTTGATTTTCTTTGTTTTCTCCTCTTTGCTTTCTCATAGTCCCACCATAGAAGAGTATGCCCTTTAATCTTTGTTTTTTCCATCTTCACCTTCTATTCTTCTAAAATATCTTCACTCTCAAAATGATTATCCATAGAAACTATCCAATCAAGCAATTCCTCTTCATTTAAATTGCCACAATATACAAGGAGATCAACTTTTACCTCCATTGAATCACCTTTCACTACTTTAAGCACCTTCACCATCCTATGATCTTCAGGGTCTAGTTCTTCATCAAAATCCTCTTATTCTTCATCATCTTCTTCATTTTCATCTCTCCTTTTCTTTGTCTCCAAGTCAGAAAACCTTTCCAATACTGCATTATGTGATTCTAGAAGCTTAGCATGTTTCTCTTTTAGATCCTACAACTCTCTTGCAACACCAACACCCTTCAGAGGCATCTTCACCACTTTGTCTCTTCACCTTCCAACCTGCAAAATCAATCAAATCACCAAAAAATATCTTGTTCCTGAAGCTCTGATACCACTTTGATGTAGTCTAGGTGGTATTGACTTCCACTCCAACACAAAATGATCAACCACAAACAAAGAAATCTTCCCTTGAACACAAACACTCAACTTTTCTCAAACAACTCACACAAGGCTTGTAGCCTTCAAAACACCAACCCTTGGACTTATCTTTTGGAGAAGGCTGTACCAAGGCCTAACAAACACCCTTTGATACTCACAAATAGATCCAAGACAACTTACTAAAAGATCCAATTTAAGGTTTCTTTGAAGAAACTTAGAGAAGCACTTGATTGTCCTTATTTTTGGTCACCAATTAGCCTTGATTTACAAAGGAGGTCCCTCCTAAACACCACCCTATCACTCAAACTAAACAAAAAGTGATAATTTTTTTCTCAAAACATTAGAAACCAACATCATTTCTCAAATTCAAAACTTCTAGAACGTTGTCCTACAAAACCCTCACTTTCAAGAAAAACACCAAGGGTTTATTCAAAGTCACATCACCTGGGCTCTCCAGACACAATAAATGCATCAAACACCTTCTAATTACTCTGAACAAGGTAAAAAAACCATCACATACATTGTTCTTTCAACATTTTATCAGAACCACAAATTTATACATAGAAAATATACTGCTCTTCCCTAGGGCAATCACCCCACTTTATACAACTCACTTCCTCACCTTCAAGACATTATGGAAACCTAAAAATTAATGCTTGGGACCCATTCCATGAGATACAATGAGGACAGTAAGTGGAATGTGTTAGTTTATCATGTTAAATGACCTTCAAACCCTTAACACAGAGATAACAGTGCTGATTTAGAAAATCTATTATTTCTCCCACAAATTTTATTGTTAGACACTCACAATAGATTCAAATGAAAGTTTGAACATGCTTTTATAGGATGCTATGAGATTCAGAGCATGGCACTAGCTGTGCGGGTCATACAGATCCAGAGAAATGAAAATAAATAGTAAATTTTTAGAGAAACTCATTATGTTTATGATGGATGTTTCAAAAATGATCTTCAAAAACCTTTGTCCAACCCTTGAAGAGGTATTAAATACATTTTCCAATAAAAATACCTTCCAAACATCCATAACCACCTTTTGAATTCCCTTGTCCCTTCATATTCCCACAATGTTGAATTTTTAATAATTTAGCTTGACAACATTACATTATTTTAATTTTTGACATCTAAATACAATTGACTCAAAAAACAAGTTCTTACATGGTGAATGGTCTTACAAGACCTTATTTAACATAAAAAAAACTTTAAACACCCCCTAGACTCACCCTATGACCACCTTGATTCACCTTGTTGCATTTTACCAAGTCAAATTATTCATTAATTGTGTAGGTGCTCTTGCACCACTTATTTAGGTGTTGTAAAGTGTTGTAAAGCACTTTCACATTTATTGAGGGTGGTCTTAATTAATTGTGGTTAATTGGAGTAACTAACTCCCTTTAATTTAAATTTATGACACCTCCCGAAGATCTATCCCGACAACCATGATTTAAATAATATAACATTTAATTGTGCAAAGTTAGGTCCTGGAAAATGGTGCCATAACCCATTCACCCTAGGTGGTGAATGGGTTCTCCCTTAATGGGGACCCCCTTTCTGAGTTGATCTGAAATTGGTTTTCAATGTGCTTTCCATCCCTCAGGGTTAGGTCTTGGAAAACTGAGCTAGGACCCATTCGCCCTAGGTGGCGAATGGGTCCTCCCTTAATAGGACCCCCCTTTTTGAGTTGATCTAAAATGGGTTTTTAATGTGCTTTCCATCCCTTGGGGTTAGGTCTTGGAAAACTGAGGACCCTCTTTTCAAATTTAATTCTGGTGGGAATTTAGGTAGCGAATGGGACCCCCTTTTTTGAGTTGATCTAGGGTTAGGTGGTGAATGGGTCCTCCCTTAATGAGGACCCCATTTTCAAATTTAATTTTGGTGGGAATTTAATAAAGTTTTCCAAATCTAGTGTCAGCCTTAATTGTTTGAATTTCAGGGTTAATCTCCTAATTTAGTATAAATAGGGGGTTAATTCACCTATTTTCCTCCAAAGAGATCATATATTTTCAAGCACTCAAGAACTATAGAAAATTGGATTTCACAATAGAATTTCAAGAGCATTCACAAGGCATTTCAAGGAATATTTCAAGAGTCTATTGCATCAATTCAAGATCATTTCATCATGGCAAGGGTTTGATGCATTCATTCATGTTGTTGAGCTAAAGAAGTGGATGTAGCATTGAAGATCTACTTTCAAGCATTGTTCACATAGTATTCAAGGATCCAAGATCTACATTCTTCATGGCCACTACATGCTAGTTTGCAGATTTGTTTCACAAGACATCATCCAAGGTGACATCAATTGCATATTTCATGTTTCATGCTTCATTCCTTTATTTCATCATTTGGTTTAATTACCTACAAGGGGTTTGAATGAGGAAAACCCCGATTCACTAAAAAAAAAAAAAATTCTTCCCTTGAATGTGTATTTGCAGATTTATAGGTTGAAGATTAAGTGGAGCAAGTTTGAAGCAAAATTGTCAAAGTTGTCAAGTTGCAAAAGTTGTCATCTAAAGTGCAAAATCAAAGATTTGAAGCTACATAATTATCTATAGACTTTCATAAACTAATAACTAGGATTTTGAGAGTGCAAACATCAAGGAACGAGACCTTGATCTCAGTTTAAAAAACCCTAATAGGGACCCAGTCACCACTGAAGGTGAACGAGTCCTTTGTAGCCTAGAAAAACAAGTTTTTGACAAGGTACACAACTTTTTATGCTCTAAAAACTTCCCTCATAGTTTCTATAACAGTTAGGTATCATTTATAATTTTTATTTGCATCTTATCATACACATAATTGTAGTGATTTAGTGTGGAAAAAATCAGCGGTAAATCCTCTTGCTTATGCATTTGTGTTTACCCTATATTTTCAACCAAATCAATACTATACCTATAAACATTTTTTCTATTTCTACTCTTATTTAGGGCATTAAGGAATGATATAAGTTTATTCCTAGCTCCTCTTCATTAAGAATTTTATATGGTTTAGAAGTCATGAGAGAAATTACTTCAAGAAATAGATTGACATGAGTAGATTTTGAACCTACATGGTCATATCAAAAATATTTCTTTCTTTCTCTCTCTTTGTTACCTATTATTTTAAACCCTTAAAAACCCTTATTTTGCTTTTCATTTTAATTCTATGTTATCTTTTGGTTAGGTTTTTTCTTTTTTCTCTAGACCTTCTATTCCTTTTCTTTGTGGGGAAAAAACTTTTTGAGTGATTTGACTTATCATAATTTAGGTAAATGAATAGGATCTCTCATATTCTATTTTCTCAATCTAGTTTCCAAATTTAGAAAAGAGTGATAGATGAAGGGAGAATTGTATTAACATTGACAATCACATAAAATATAACACAATAAAATTTTATATATATTTTGTAATAGAACCAATAATGATAAGCTATCCAAAGGATATAACAATGCCAATCAAGAATTAATCCTCTTAATATTCTAGTGGTAGGAATAATAACGTAACTCAAATAGGGATTTGGTTTATATTATCCACCTCTAGATTTAAACTTGGTCTCTATTTCTAAAAACCAAGGCTCACAGTATGGTTTATACATAGTCCTTGTGATTCAAAAAATATATTAATAAAAAACCTTTGACCATTGTCAGGATTTCAATCTAACCTATCAACTTCCATTTTTTATGGACCTAGTTCCAACATATCATTATTAGTTCTATAACCTAGGAACTTGTATATTATATTATTTTCAAGTCTTATTGAAAATATATCATCCACATAGTTAGAGATCTTTACACCGAGTGCCTCTTTTTCCATGATTAGATCCATCAAATATAACATAATAGATTTTAATTAATCCTCTTAATTTAAGATCTCTACTTGTGATTTATAAGGATCTGTTTGAATAATCCTTGAAGACTGGTTACCTATCTCCCTTATCTTAGATAGGGAGGTACCATCCATATTAGGAATTCTTCCAACTTTTCCTTTGCTACAAATAATCTCTAAACATCATCTAAAATTTGATGAAGCACCATAAGATTATTCAAAAAAACCCTTAATTTTTGAGGAGACAAGAATTCTCTCACCTTTCTCTTGATTCCCCTTGAGAACCTTCACATTCAATCTATCATTTTCTTATTTGGAAGTGCTATAAATTTTTGTAGGGGACCATATTTCTCCTTTATGAGCGTAGAAAAATTAAAATTTTTGTAGGAATGAAAAAGTTGAAGGAATTGTACATGCCACATAGATCTTTCTTGAATCTTGATCCAAAACACATTAATACTCCTCATTTTCTCCTTTAGAAAACATCTTTCCTTGGAATTTCCCTCTTTCTAAAGGGGCACACTACAAGAGAATTGAAAGGATTTATTCAATCCATTCATAGAATAATTTATATCTTGGAATAATCATATACAAAATTATTCATTTTTATTAACAAATATTGATAGGGATGCACCACTAACTTGGAAGAAAATTTCCTACCTAAGACCAATACCATGTTAGTTGACTTTAAAGATCCATAATGTACTTCATATTCATTGAAATTCTAATTGCTTTAGCCTCTTTAGATTACTTGAAATATACCTAAATATCATCCTCCACCACCACCATTAGACCTACATTTTATTTTTCTAATCCTAACAATCAATTTAGTAAAGTCAATACACTTCAACATTTAAAGGATAATATCATGTTGAAGAAATAGGAAAAATAAGAAACATATAATTCATTCCTTCTATTTTAGTGTTGCAATGTGGTTGACACATTCACATTAGGTCTTGGGCCCTTGTGAACTAATGTATTTTAATGACACCTTGCTAAAGTGTTGTAAAGTGTTGTAACACACTTTCACATTTTCTTAGGGTTTTATCAAATAATTAAACATAATAAACCTATTTTTAATCAAAATCAACATTAATCTTGCCTTATTTGGAGTGTTGTAAAGTGTTGTAACACACTTTCACACTTTTCTAGGCTTTTTATTAATAATTGGGATTTCTTATTCTTTAATTGGCCCCATTTTGCATCCACAAGCCTCATTTATTACATCTTTTCAAGGATAATCCCGACACCAATCTGTACCCAATCATAATTCAGATTTTTTTGGTTTGTGTGGCCTAGATTTAGGGATCTTGGACTCATTCGCCACCTTGGGTGAATGGGTCCGACCTGAATCTTTTGGCCCCAAACTAGTTTTCACACATTTCTAAGCACTTTTCATATTTGATCCCATACATTATGTTTGATGGGACTCATTCACAACCTTGGGTGAATCAGTCCCATGTGGCCCAAATTCAAATTTAATTCAAATTTTGGTTGGGATTTTATTCTCCTAGATTTGATGTCAGCTTATAGTGTTGTAATTTTGGGAATTCTTGCATAATTAAGTATAAATACAAAGTTCTTTCACTCATATTCTCACCTAGAATTCAAGAGAATACACAAGAGAATTTGAGCATTCACAAGAGAATTCAAGAGTCTTCAAGGGAATATTATCAAGCATTTTAGACCAGCTTTCAAGTGCCAATCATCATGTAAAACATTCTATATATCATGTTTGTTAGTGTACCTAACAATTGTGATGTAGGGTTTATGATTCAAGAAAGCGTTTCAAACAAGATCAACACCATTCAAGCAAGAGTCAAGAACCAAATCCATTGCAACCATTTCAATAATAATTGCAACACCTTATTGCTAGGGCTTGGTGAGTTGCAACATTTTCTTTTGTTCATTCATCATTCTCCATTCATTTTTCTTTCATTTCAAGGTTTAATTACCAACAAGGGGTTTTACTAAGGAAAACCCCTATTCACTAACCCAAAAACATTTTTTCCTCTCCTTTGTGTGTGATTTGTAGATTTAGGTTGAATATTTCATAAGGAGAAAGATTGGAGAAATTTTTTCAAGAGATCCAAAGTTGCTAAAGTTGTCATCAAGCCTTATAGAGACTTGGAGAAGACCTACAGGTGGCAATTTATAGTTTCAGATCTGAAAACCAATCAAGAGGAGCAAAGTAGATTGAGAGGAGTAGAATCTGGTTCAAAACTTCCAAAAAAGTAGAAGTGGAATGATTCACTAAAAGTGGAAAATGAGTCCCACTATACATGCCTGACAAAGATTTTTATAGATCTGGACACCCTTTTGGTAGAAACTTGTTCCCACACATTTTCCCAAGAACAAGACTGATTTTACCAACTTGGAAAATGAGTCCTAGACATCCTTGATAGCAGATTTTTTAGTGATTCAGACCTCCATTCCACCTTGTTCAGTTTCCCAGGTGCAGAATTTTAGTTTTACAATTTTTTGTTGTATGTCCTTCATCTTTCTAGGTCATTTAGAGTTAGTTTGCATTCAATTAGGGTTTTGCATTTCATATTACATTTCATTATCTTTTCCAAGTGTCAACTTGGTGGTGAACCCCCCATTAGATCATATTCAGTTCCTGGGACAGTCCTATTGCAAGATTTCTTTCTCTTTTGCATTGAGATCTTTAGGGTTATCCTTGAGTGGAATATCTTTGAAAGTGGGTGTGATAGCACTTAATCAATGTTATCCCCCATTTTTCCTAGGTTCCATTTTAGTGAACCTGCATTTAGGACATCATAATTCTAATTGGGAGTGCATCTTCATCCTAGATTTAGCTTGCATTAACATTTCCTTAAGGTTTGCATTGGTTAATTTGAATTCTAGGGTTTCAAATCTTGCATTAGTAAAAAAAAAATTAGCTTGCATTTTTGCATTTAATTTCATTGAAAATTGTTCAAAAACTGCATTTACATCTTAGAAATAGACCAGAAAACATATAAAGCATAAAATCCAATTAATTTTTTTTGAAAATTTTCAAAAAAAATCATGACTAGGAGTCATTCGCCACCCTGGGCGAATCAGTCCCTCTGCAAATTTTTCACTGCATTTTCTAGCATTTACAGTTCAATTTTTGAGTTATTGTTTGCTGTTATTGATTTTTAGTTTCAGTTTCCAAAATTTTAGGTTTAAGCATTTCATTGTTCTTAGCTTACGCTGCATTTTCATTCACCCCACATTTAGTAGCCTTTGCATGAGTATTTGGTGTCCTATTGCTAATACGGTGGTGAGATGAAGTTTGAGACTCATGTCATCCCGCGATAGCACAATCGCTGTGGATCTTGGGTTGTCTAGCTCTTTCACTCCTGGTATTGACATTAGTACACTAGATATGGAGAATAACTTTAACACCTCTTTTGCTCCAAGTAGTATGAAAAATAAACCAAGGAATGATAGTGTCTCACAAGAAAACATAATTCACATTCATGAGAACCTAGCACACCTACAAATTCAAGTGCAAAATGACAACATTTCAATTATTGCCATCCCTACTATAGATAACATTCATCACATGCTTGAAAGTGAAGAAGGAATTGACCTTGTGAAAAACATAGTGCAAATCTTTGGAAAACATCTCACCTCAACCACTAGTTATCCTTTTCCAACAAGAAATGTTACAAGTCAAGGAGGAACTCAAATTCCTCCTCCCACAAGAATGGCCTCAATACCTACCTATACCAACCCTTAAGTCACAACAACAATGCAACAAGTTAGTAATGTGATTCCTTCCTTAGGTATTCCTACTAGCATCCCTAGTTCCCATGTGGCATCACAAGTTATATCTCCTACCACCTTACCACCTATAAGCATCCCATTCACTTGTTCTATGAACAAATACAATCCTTCCCCACTTTCACTTCCATCTCATAACACAAACAATGAACCACTCATAGCTCAACTGTTCTAAACTGTCTCATCCCTTCAAACAAAAATTTCCACTATAAACCAAAATCAAAATGACCCACCCACATATTATGTCAAAATTAGTCCATTATTCTTGGAGATATTGTGAACACCGATGCCACAAGGTGTAGAGGTGCCTAGATTTGAGAAATATGGAGGGAAGAGGGATCCTTCTAACCATGTTAATGCCTATACTGCCTTATGTAGTGACTTTTTCCTTGATGATAAATTGTTGGAAAATATTTTTCCTAGGTCCTTGAAAGATACCGCCTTAGAATGGTTTTCTTCTTTACCAGATAACTGAATTTTTTCATTCAATGAACTTGTTGATGCATTTTAAAACCATTTCCAAGTGCATATGAATCCCAAGATGACCTTGGCTGATTTGATGAGATGCAAACAAAAAGAGGAAGAAAAGATAACTAATTTTGTCTCATGCTATCAATTTCCTTATTCCCAAATCGATGTCAAGGTCCCCGAACCTCATCTCCAAAAGATGTTCATAGAAAATTTGCATAGTAAAATTCAAGACAAGCTCACCATGATGAAATTCCCATCCTTCATGCACTTGTGTACTGCCCTCCACATTTATAAAAAATTGGTCAATAGTCAAGATACAAAATCCAATTCTAGCCGAATTGAGAAATCCGAGCTTTTAAACCAAAATAATTCTCAACCTTTTAGGAAATAGAATAAATGGTTCCTTAAATTTAATCCCCCTCAACAAATAACTTACAATTCCAATAACCAAGTAGTTGTTGTCAAAGCCACATTACCCTTTAGCTATGGAGACCTGAAAAGACAATTCACTCCCTTACCCGATACCCTTCATAACACAATGTCCCAATTGTTAGACAAACAAATGACTACCTTTCCTTCTGTAAAAACACCCAACCCTAATTAGCCTTTACCCCCAAGCTTTAAATCAAATGCTTATTGCCACTATCATAAAAAAATGGACATGACACGAAACATTGCAAGTGTCTTAAACATCTTGTGCAAGAACTCATTGATTCCGACCATCTATCCATTGGAGGTGTTAGTGATCAAGGAAATAAGTTCATTGCCCCTCCTAACCAAAAATTGCAAATTTTCGCCAACCCAATGTCAAAACATACTATTTCATTCGTCAAAGCCAGTGAAACTAAAAAGAATGATGTGATGAATGTTGACATAGATGATGATAACAATGATTCTATTCAACATGATACTATCACTAACAATCCTATAAATGAAATGGTAGGGGTGATAGATGTCATCCATTGTATGGGCCGAACTAAGAGTCCTCTTGAAATTGCTTTCTCCTCCAAGGATATAATTAAGTATGCATTCAATGGTCCTCTCTACATAGCTGACTGTATCTATGAAAAACCCACTAATGGGATACTAATAGATCTCGCCTATGGAGAGAATGTGATCACTGAGTAATTCTTACTTTACATGAACTCACATCAGATATGGTTTGTACCGATTCGAAGACTACTGCCGTATTGGTTTCTTTCCCTACGATTGGATTGATCACCTTACAATTGCAAATAGGACCAAAAAAATTAGATGTCACATTCTCCATCATCCCACAGTCGGACCAATTTCGTGTGAAGCTAGGCCACCCTTGGCTTCACTCCATGAAAGTTGTCTCTTCAGTTGTGCGTAAATGTTTAAATTTTCTCTTTGAAAATGAAATATTCATTGTTCACCATAGTGGCTTCAACCCTTTGTCATCCAAAGGAATTTTTTCCTTATATGCCTTTTGGCCCAAGCCCATGGAACCTATAAAGCCACAAGAAGACTTCTTTTTCCTATCCTACCAAAAATTCAAAGAAGATAAAATAGCCAAATTATCCCTTTGAAACATGTCCCCGTCTACCTCTCAACCTACCATCCTTGACAAAACCATGCTTGAACCTAAAGAAGTCCCAAACAACCAAGACTAGCCTAAAATAGAACCTTCACCTACATCTTACAAATGACCTAGAGATAATGAAAACAACCTTGCCATGCCTCCTAAGTAAAATAGGTATACAGAGTCAAAGAGAAAGTGGTCGAACAACCTCTCTAGGTTCCTTCTGTTCCTCCCCTTTAGGAAGAAAAGAAACATATGGTTGATCAACCTACTCCTATACAAATGCAACTTGAAAAAAAAATTAAAAGAAATAGAGGTGCTAGAGAACATAGGCATAGACTTTGTGCCTTGCTCATAGGTTACATGATGAATTAAACAAAGAAAATCAAGATCCAAACCTGACTAAAGCAATGCATGATGACACTATCCCTACCCTAAAACAAACCATCCAACACAATAGCCACAACAAGATTTGAACTCTTCTAGGGACATTATCCTTCACCCTCCTATTGTGATTAATTTGGATGACGATGATGGGGTTGCTAAAATTGATGAAGAGGTGCATAATGAATTGAATACATTGTTTTACTCTTCCATGAGTTTAGATGAAAAATATCCTACAAAGAGTGTTGAACTTGGTGCTACCCCTAGTTCAACACTTGCTCTTGCCCATTTGGATAGTTTCCCACCTTCAGTATACAATGAACATGATTGGGAGGCAGATGACCTATTCATAGGTCGACTTGCTTGTGCCTTACTAGTCTCTTGCACTATTTGTTTTTCTTTTTCTCTTGCGTGATTGTGTGTGCGTAATGTGATTCCCCATGATGTTCTATTTAATGTTCTCTCTCTCTTTGTGACATCCCTCTACTTTTACCTTCATTCTTCTCTATGTCATCAATTTTTTACTTTTTACTTTTTTCTCTTTTCATTTTATCTTGTTTTCGCTCTCTTTGTTTTCTTTGTTTTCACTCTCTTTGTGTCATTCTTCCAGTTCTATGTGTATTTGGGGAATGATGTTAATTTCTCTAAAAAAATAATTTATAGCAAAGAACATACTGACCCCAAATCCATAGATCCCTTATGTGTTTGGTTTTTTCATTTTGGGGGTAACCTCTTTCTTTTCTTTTTCTCTTACATGACGTAGCTTCACTTGGAAACATATGACTTGGCATAGGGCTTTCCAAGTTAGCTCTTACGTCTTCTTTATTGTTTGCATCTATCCTTTGCTACTTTAAAGTAATTGCTCATAGTATGGTGTTTAACAATTCCTTTAAAGTTGGGGCATACTTTGGCATTATTCCTTTGCATTTTTCCTTTTCATGGTTCTTTGTACAATGTTCTTATTTCATATGATGCATTTGTCACTTTGTGGATGACATTGGGTGTAATTTCCTTTAGGGTGATCTATCTTAGCATATTACATTCCTCTTAGTGGTTGGATGTGACACACTACATCCCATAAGTTGCAAATTTTCTAGTTTTTGATTGGTCCCCTCTTGGAGACATTAGGCACAATGTTCCCTAAGTTAAAGACATTGCATGAACTAAGCAAGATTCCTTTGAAAATTCTTTTCATTTTTCATTTTGCATTTGTTGTTATACGGCCACCTTGCATAACACAACTTGCATGCCCATGGAGCCATCTTGTTTTTTCATGAGCTCCAAGCATACAAAGTTTTTCTTGTCTCATGAAGCTCAAAAATAATTTTTTTGTGGCACCTTATTAAAGTTATTAAGGGGTATAACTTTGGTATGGTTTGAGCAGGAAGCTTGATTTGAGGCATGAATTTCCATATAGCCACTTGTGTGTGTGTGTGTGAGTGTAGACTAGCCATGAGTGTATGTTTCTTAGCTTTCAGGACTTCTCACTCGATGGATAGCTTGAAGTTCCATCGCCTCATAGTGAGTATGCATTTTTCAAACAAACAACCTAGATCTGATCCACATTGGGATGGAAAAAGGGTTGAAGCTTGATCTGATTCTCTTTTATCTTTTACCTTTTCTCTCTTTCATCTTTGGTAGTGCACGCTTGTGCTTTGTTGTTGTTCTTTACGTCATTCTAATGTGTGTTATTTTGTGCCTATGTTAGTTTTCCATGGAATTTTGATCCTAGGGGCTTGATCACCCCTCTTGATCGTTATCTCATCTTATTGGCATTGGGACACTCAGACCCATCTTGGTGCACGTTGGTCTACTTTAGTGTGAGTTTGAAGAAAGTTCATCCTCTCACTAAAGTGGGGGCTAGATGGAGTCATACAAAAAGTAACCCTTCTACTTTTTTTGGCTTGTTCAGGCCCTCACAATTTTGGCTTAATGTTGCCTTGATTTAGTGTTGCAATTTTGTTGACACATCCACATTAGGTCTTGGGCCCTTGTGAACTAATGGATTTTAATGGAACCTTGCTAAAGTGATGTAAAGTGTTGTAACACACTTTTACATTTTCCTAGGGTTTTATAATAATTAAACATAATAAACCTATTTTTAATCAAAATCAACATTAATCTTGCCTTATTTGGAGTGTTGTAAAGTGTTGTAACACACTTTCACACTTTTCTAGGATTTTCATTAATAATTGGGATTTCTTATGATATAATTGGCCCCATTTTGCATCCAAAAGCCTCGTTTATCACATCTTTTTGAGGATAATCCTGGCACCAATCAATACCCAATTATAATTCATGTGTTTCTAGCTTGTGTTTGCTTTTTTAGGGATTTGGGACTGATTCACCACCTTGGGAAAATGGGTCCCACCTAGATATTTTTTCCTTGAACCAATTTTCACACATTTCTAAGAACATTTCATTTTTGGTCTCATACATTATGTTTGATGGGACTCATTTTCCACCTTGGGCGAATGAGTCCTGTATAGCCCAAATTCAAATTTAATTCAAATTTATGGTAGTATTTTATTCTCCTAGATATGATATCGGCTTGTAGTGTTGTAATTTTAGGAATTCTTGCATAATTGAGTATAAATATAAGGTTCTTTCACTCATATTCTCACCTAGCATTCAAGAGAGTTGACAAGAGCATTTGAGCATTCACAAGAGCATTCAAGAGCCTTCAAGGACATATTATCAAGTATTTTAGAGCAACATTCAAGTGCCAATCATCATGTCAAATATTCTATATATCATGTTTGGTATTGTGCTAACAATTGTGATGTAGGTTTTATGATTCAAGTAAGTGTTTCAAGCAAGATCAACACCATTCAAGAAAGCGTCAAGAATCACATTCATTGCATCCATTTCAAGCATAACTATAGCAGCTTATTGCTAGGGTTTGTTGAGTTGCAACATTGTCTTTTGTTCATTCATCATTCTCCATTAATTTTTCTTTCATTTAAAGGTTTAATTACCAACAAGGGGTTTGACCAAGGAAAGCCCCTAAATTCACTAACCCAACAACATTTTTCCCTCTCCTTTGTGTGTGATTTGTAGATTTAGGTTGCATATTTCATAAGGAGCAAGATTGGAGAAATTTTTTCAAGAGATCCAAAGTTGTTAAAGTTGTCATCAAGCCTTGGAGAGACTTGGAGAAGACCTACAGGTGGAAATTATAGTTTCAAATCCATAAACCAATCGGGAAGAGCATAGCAAACTGAGAGGAGAAAAATCTAGTTTAGAACTTCTAGAAAAGTAGAACTGAATTGATTCACCGCAAGTGGTGAATGAGTCCCACTGTACAGGCCTAGCATAGAATTTTATAGATTTGGACACCATTTTGGCAAAAACTTATTCCCACACATTTTCCCAAAAATAGGATTGGTTTGCCCAGCTTGGTGAACAAGTCCTAGTCAACCTTAATAGTAGATTGTTTAGTGATTCAGACCTCCATTCCGCCTTCTTCAGTTTCCCAGGTGCACACTTTCAATTTTACAATTTTCTATTGCATTTCCTTCATCTTTCAAGGTCATTTAGAGTTATTTTGCATTCAATTAGGGTTTTTCATTTCTTATTACATTTCATTATCTTTTCCAAGTGTCAACTTGGTGGTGAACCCCTCATTAGATCATATTCAGTTCCTGGGATAGTCCTATTGCAAGATCTCTTTCTCTTTTGCATTGAGATCTCTAGGGTTATCCTTGAGTGGAATATCTTTGAAAGTGGGTGTGATAGCACTTAATCACAATTTTCTCCCATTTTCTTAGGTTCCATGAAGTAAAATATTACAAACTATGATAACAATCATAGAAAAACAATATAATTAATATACTAATCCATATAATTTTCCTATAGAACATATCTACATTACATTATATTAGAATATACATCATGACTAACCTCTTCTCCTTTGCAACATCACAACATGGATTTGAGAAATGAATCTATAGATCATGAATTAGGTTAGCTAAGTAATTATATATCATTTGTTAATATTAATTAAAATAACTATTAAATAACTACCAACAAATAATATATTTTCTATTTGAATAGAATTTGAATCTACATATAATTTCTCTAATCACTAATATGCACCTTTTACTTTAGGATATTTGACTCAAAAGTTTCTCTCAAGTTGAAATTTTATTTTTGTAGTGTTAAAATGAGAGATTGTAAGACTTTTGATAAGTTTTTAAAGGGAAATTTGGATAGGAATTTAGCAGGACTTCTTAGTTGTAATTAGATAAATTAATTATATAAATTTGAACCTATTTGGATGTAAAGAAACTGCTACCAGCGATTCATCCAAGGGAAAGGAGGAGTCTTGAACCTAAAAGGGATAAATTTACTATGATCACTTAGGAGAAAGGTTTTCCATCTAGGGGTGGTGATTACAAATCATGAGATATAAATGTTAAGATTTTAGGAGCTATAAAGTGGTTGTTTCTTTAGGATTAGGATAAAGGATTTCATTTAATAGTTCTAAAAGGATAAAAGGTTCACAAGAGAAAAGGCTAAGGGGTCCAAAAAAACTAATAAGGAGTAAACACATGGAATGGGATAAGATAACACATGCACACTAGGAGTTGACTAGGGAAGATGATAACTAGCAGATATAAAAAATACATGCAATAGAGTAAGTGTACAAAGATGAGGGACCAAAAGGGGTCTTAAGTGGCCACTTTTTTTGAAATAAAAAAATCTTGACCTTGGATGAGAATTTGAGGATAGCTAGACTCAAAATTTTAAGATGAAATCAAAACAAGGACAATAGAGCTTTGAATGTACTTTCTAAACTACTATTTTTTTTAAAGTGGTAGAGATTAAGGGGTTCAACAAATTTACCCACACAAATTCGTCCTATTTTTTTCAAAAAAACATAGGCATCGCAGTGGTGCATCGAGGTTAACAATTTTTGTATTTTTAAAGTGCCAGGTGAGAAATGTGCTAATAAGTGTTTGATCCCAGTTTTTTTGGTAGATTTTATTAAAATATATAATTTTGAGGAATTTTTAAAATTGAACATTATCCTAAAATAAAAAATTGACCACTTAAAACCTATAATTTTGAAAATGGTGAAGGCCGTTTTAATGGCAGGAATAGAGCTGGTTGCCGAAATGCGTTTTGGTTGAAATTTCAATGAATGGTTGAAAATTAAAGTAAAAAATACCAAACATTGATTTTTGACAAAAGATAGATACACCAACAAAAGAAATTAAAGATGAAATCCTTAAAATAGTCAATTTTTTTTTAAATTACATTGTTAAATAGCTAAGAGAGAGGTTAACATTACCTAGATGTTTGTTTTGCTCGACCTTGAAACATGTGCAAACTTGATGGTTAGCATGAACGAGATTATGTGAAAATTTATAGAATATGCAAAAAAATGTTTTTGG
>VDFB02056464.1:36970-101984 GCA_007258455.2 Sequoia sempervirens | reverse complement strand
CTCGACGAAGTTTCTATAGCTGCGATGACTAGTTCGTAGCTATGACGACTATTTCGACGAACTACTTTCCTATTTCGTCGCATATTCGACGAACTTTTGGTGTTCTTTCGACACTACTAATTTTGTATTTCGTCGCTATTTCGACGAAATTTCCATGTTTCCACGCTAAATGTTTTCCCATTTCGTCGAGCCGACGACGAACTTCTGGTGCAGTTCATCGGTGGATAAACAAAGTTTTTGTCGATATTCCGACAAAATCCCGACGTATGTCACGATGCTGCCGACCGACGATTCTTCGCCGTTATTTCGACGTTTAATTTTTCGTCGGCCTTGCGACGAAAAAATAGGGACGGAAAAATTTTTCGCCATTGCGTCGCTCTTCCGACAGAGATTTGTCGAGCGACCGAGAATGACCGTCGGAAAATGGTGTCAAATCCTGTAGTGTGTTGGTGTTAAAAGATCCAATGATTTGGAGTTATAAAATTATTTATCTCCTTCCTAATGTCCCTAACATTTGGAAAGGTCTAGTTGAACAAAAGGATTCACTCATCGATAAGCCTAAAACTCATAGTTCTTCTCTTGATTCCTCCCCTATTTTTTATGAAGCTACTTTAAAAAATATAACCATGAAATGTGATGAACTACTAGTCTTCTCCCCTCCCTAAAGCTCCCATACTAGGGTATATATTATGGCACAGGAGAATGACACCTTAGAGAAAAAGAATGAAATCATGGACAATCATGAAAATCACATTTGTTCTTCTCCTAGTATCTCTCCTATGGTAAAGAAGATATTTTGATGTTAGAAGATCCAATCGATGAGATTCATGAGAATATTATGTCTCTCTTCCCCTAGGGAAAACCTTGTTGAACAAGAAAATTCCATCATTGATAACCAAGAAAATCCAACCATTGATAACTCCCTTGTGATGAAGTCATTTTAGAAGAACCAGCCTTTGGATGTCATGAACATTTAGTTTATAGTTCTCCTAAAAACTCTCCTAGGGAGGATATCATGGTGCAAGAAAATGCGGACATTGACACATGTCTTTCAAACAATAGTGATGTGACTTCCTTAGATGAAGATGATGAGGTAACCTTAGAATCTCCTTCACTAAAATATCATCACAATAAGGATGAATCTTTTGAGGTTATGCACATTAGATATCCCTTTAAGTACTCTCCTAAGCCTAAACTCATCCTTTACCCACCCTCAAACCAACTGCAAACTCAAACCAAACTGGTCCTCATCCTCAAACCACCTAACAATAATTTTTTGCAGCAATCGAATTATAATACCATTGCTCATACATATAACACTAGAAACAATCTACAACCAAGACAAACACCTTCAACACCCCTCTCATTGGCTAACTTATCTTGCCTAGTCCTCCTCATTTTCGTTTACATAATAGAAAGGAGTATAATATTGTTGAACAACTAAAGAATACTCCTGCTAAGATATCCTTATGGGATCTTATTCAAGTCTCCCCTCATTACCATTACATGATTCAAAGTTCCTTACAATAAGTTCCTACCACCCCTAATGTGCAATCAAATGAAGTAGCAACAAAAATTCAAGCTACAATTTCAGTCAACTTAGACATTACTTTCCATCAAGATGAGTTACCTTCATTAGAAGTGCAAAAAAAATGAAGCTTTCATGATAATAGCTCAAAATAATAGGAGAGGGATAAAGAAAACCCTTGTTGACAATGGCTCAACCCTTAATGTGTGTAGTGTAACCCTTTGGGATAAGCTTGGCATGGATAAATTAAGAATTGAACCTAATTCCCTATCAATTCGAGGATTTGACAATGTAGGAAAACAATCACTTGGTGTGATCACTTTACCTATTAAAGTTGGAAAGGACACATTACAAACCCCAATCCATGTTATGCCTCATGATCTATCATAATATTATTTTAGGTAGACCATGGATTCATGAGATGCATGCGGTGTATTCTACCTTTCATCATAAAATGAAATATATCTACAATAGCAAAGTGTATACAATTGATTTTGAACTTGAACCAAATAGTTGTTTGAAGATTAAAAAAGGTAAGGAAAATCCTTTGAAAAAATTGACACCAACTACACAAGTGGAACCCATAAAAGAAAAAGACAAATAAAATCATAGTGAGGAAGTCATGAAGTTATTGGAAGATGATTGGGGTTCCTTAGATTTCACACCAACATTCATGAGTGAATAAAAGATCATAAACAAAAAGTTTACAAAGGGAAAAGAAAAAGCACTAACATCAACACAAAATTTGGAAGACCCTTCAAAAGCATCCACCTCAACCACTTTAGAAGAAGAAGCAAATTACACAAAAAACTTTGATGAAGTTGATTATGAATAAGCATTGAATCCCAAAGACATGAAGAAGCTTTATGGAGAAGGTTATGAACTTATGAAACAAATTGGATATAGTGGAAAAGGATGTGGTACTAGAGAATAAGGTATCTATGTCCCTATAGAGCCTAACACCCAAGAAATGACTAATGGTCTTGTTTATTGTCCCTCAAAAGAAACAAACAAGCCTTCACTCAATATCAACACTCTTATAAAAGATTCTTCTAAGCCAAGTTTAACATTATTACATCCTAAATTTATAGAAACTAGTGATCTTGGTTATTGTCCTTCGAAAGAAATAAAAGAATAAAAGAAATCCTTGCTTAGTATCAATTTCATCACGCAAAACACTAATGATTCGAATTTGTTAGATTTTACACCCTCCTGTAAAGGAGAGCACAAACCTCACAATCTAAAGAGTCTCAATGTGTAAGTATGACACCTTGTATTAAGAAAGAGATATCTTTGTCACAAAATATAGGAACACCTTCTACAATTGATCAAGCAAGTATCTTTTCAAGAATCCTCCAAGGTCGTTTGATAGCTCTCCCTACAAGAACATGAAATAAATTTTACTATAAGAATTCATTTTATGCATATCATAGAGTTCATGGTTATTCTACTAATCAATGTAAGGCTTTTGGTAACAAAATTCAACATCTCAGGGAGTGTGGTGCTCTTCCAAGTGTGTTGAAGCACCTTGTTCCTCTAATTAATACTGATTTTTATTCTACCATGTTTCTCATCATTCATCTCAGCTCATCCTTTTCTGACACTAAGTGGGGGCAAGGGGTTAGGTAGCCTTGTTCTCATATGACACTTGTCCTTGTATCTTTTGGATAGTTGACCACCTTCCATGAATATATAAGAGCAATCTTGGAATGTGGACAATATTCCTTAAGTTGGCTCACATGTGACATACTTTTCTTTCGATGTTTAGCATTACATTTTGGGGGAAACCCTTTATTCATGATGTAGTTTCATTAGGGAACATATGACTTGGCATAGAGTTTTTCAAATAATCTCTCATGTCTTCTAATTTAAAGCAATTTCTCATAGAAATGGTGCTAGCAACCACTTTAAAGTGAGCATATACATCAAAACTCATGTTTCAATGTGTGATTTTCTTTATTATTGTGATGTGTCCTTTTCTTGGTGGTATCATTGGGTTTGATTTTGTTTGAGAGTGTGATATTTCTATGATTTTTTCTCTTGGAGACATTAGGCATGATGTTCCCTATGAAGAGACCTTACATGAACTAAACAAAGTCCCTTTGAACACATTTTTACTTGCATGTTGTTCATAAGCTCGAAGTTTCATTTTGTGATACCTTATCAAAGTTATCAAGAGGTATAGCTTTGGTATGGTTAGCATGTAGGAGCTGAACCTAGGCGTAACTTTCCCATAGCCACTTACTTGTGTGTGTGAGCACATACCAACCACGTGCATATGTGTCTCTAGAGGCTCACCTAGTGGACGCCTTGAGATTTCACCAGCCCTTGTGATTGTACGTTTGGTTTGCACAGTGGACATCATGCTTCACTTGTAAAATTTTTCAAAAAAACAACTTAGATTTGATCCACAATGCATTGGACAAATGGTCGAGGCTTGATCCACCCTCTTTTTCCTTTTCTTTCTTCTTTATGTCTTTGATATTGTATGTTTGTGTATCTTGATGTTGCATATCATACACCTTGTGTGTGTCTCTTTGTACTTATGTCAGTTTGACGTAGGATCTTGGATCCTATGGACTTGACCACCCCCTTGATCTTTGTCATTCTATACCATCCACATGGATACACATGAACCCCTCTTGAATGTCTACTTTAGTGAGAGTTTGAAGAATGTTCCTTCTCTCACTAAAGTGGGGGCTAAATGTAGTGTAGGAAAAAGTATCCCTTTTTCACACTTAGTTTGGGAATATTTAATATTAAATTGAGCCTAATGTTTCCTTGATTTAGTGTTGTAATGTGTTTAACACATTCACATTAAGTTTAGGGCTCTTTTAAACCAAATAGACCTAATTTTTCCTTAATTTAGTGTTGTAAAGTGTATTTATTTACATATTTATGCTAGGTTCTAGTCCCTCTTGCATTTAATGACCTTTAAATCATCATTAAAAGGCCTATAAGACCCTTTATTACGCATCCCAAGGCTTATTTCAATTGAAATATTGACATATTCAATATTCTAACCCCTAAAATTTCCTCAGCCCGAAAAGCTAGGGTGGGACCCATATGCCACCTTGGGTGTATGAGTCCCATTTGGTCCCCTTTTAGGATTTTTAGTGGGAAATTAGGGTTTTCAATTCAAATTTTATGATTGTCAACATTTGGGGTCTAATAAATGGTAAATTAGATGGAATGCCTATATAACTAAGGTTTCAAATCATTATTTCACCTAAGAAACCTAAGAATCCTCAAGCAAGAGAGTTTTACCTAGACCTAGAGCATTGAAGAGCATTTCAAGAGTGTCCAAGAGTAGATTTGAAGAAGATTATTGCAGCAATCAAGATCCATTATCATGTCAAAGGATTGATGCATCATGCATGTAGTTTTGGGCTAATGTTGTGATGTATTGTTCAAGCTCAATTCAATTATTCAAAGGCATTATATTTCATCAATAATGATGATCAATATCTACATCCATTGAGGCCACTTCATGCTATTTTACATATCTACAAGGTTCTATTGTTTCGTCTTATGTTTCATGTTTCATTTCATTCATGCTTCATTTCTCGTTAAGTTTTTATTACCAAAACAAGGTTTGACCAAGGAAACCCCCATTCCATAACAAAACAACATTTCTTCCCTCTCTTTGTATGTTGTAGGTTTTTTAGATTTAAGAAAAAGTGGATTTGAATCCTTCAAAAGTGCCAAAATTGCAAGTTGCAAAAAGTTACAAAGTTGTCATAAGTTGTCAAGGCTCATGGAAACTTAGATCTAGAGAAAGATATCCAACTTATTGACATGAAACCAATGGGAAAGTTCTTATTGAATCCATATTCAAAGGCTCACAAAGTTTTAGTTAAAAATTTTGCTCCTAGGACACTTTTCACTTTTTCTGGATTCTTTACAACAGTCTGGGCATATGATTCCCAGTACACCCTTTTTGTAGTCTTTTGTAGATCCAGATCATTCACTAGGAGATTCTAGATCCATCCTAGAAACCCTATATTGGGACTAAATCAACCAATTTGGCGTATGTTTCCTAGTACACCTCAAAAGCAACCATTTTTAGGGTTTTTAAGTCTTGCTTAGTTATCTTCATTTCTCAAGGTGTTTCTTTATTTTATTCTATTTGTCAGTCTAATTACATGATTTTAAGTTTCTAGGGATTAGTGTATTCATGTTTGTATTCCTCTTTAGAAATTTCATTTAATAATGAACCCCCCCATTTAATCACACCTAAGGAAACCACTCTCTTACATATCCTTCCCTCAATTGAGGTACTTGATTGAGGGATCTTGGTTTCCTAATTAATTGAGAGTGAAATAGGCCCTTTAGTTCCATCTCTGAAAAGGTAGAACCCTACATAGTTTAGCATATAAATAGGGAAGAGAACTCTCTCCCATATCATCATATCAAATATTAAATTCATATAATATTATAATCTAATTATTGAAGGTAACCCTTTTGAAGTGGTCTTTTACATTTCTTATTTATACACTTATTTCTAATAAATATCATAACAAATGGTATCAAATCTATGATTTGGGTCAATTTTTTTTTTTGATAAGATTAAAAAGGGAAGGGACCATACCCATTACAAAATAACCATAGAGGCCAAATGAGGGGCTCACGAGAAGTTAAATGCCTAGAAAGAAAAAAATGAAAGAAACACAACTAATCGACCAACAAGAGAAACAAAAACAACACATAGCAAAACCAATAGGGAACCAAAACTACTACTGGTCTCCTAGAATCCTAAGACCACTAATTTCCTACCACTCCTCAACCATGAATTGAAGCTTCTCCTTGAATGACAAAGGTTTTTTCTGAATAGGATGGGTCTCCATGGTAGTGTCCTGAGCCAAATTGCCCACCACCTTGCCTTTTTTCTGCATGTGACTATCATCAAGACCACCCTCAGCCACCCTTTTTCCCTGACTATTCATTAGTTCTTGTTGAAATACCCAGATGGTCACAACGGTATTCTTCACATTCTCCTTGTTGTAATTAATAATCTCTTGGAGACATTGCATTGTTTTGTATTGGTTACTATGAATAGTAACAATCTCCTTTTGTAATTTCATTTTTTCCTCCTTTGTTCCCACAAGGGCTTTAATCTTGTCCACCTCCTTGTCCAAATCGACCCATCTATTAAACAATTTGGCAAGGGAAGAAAGAATATCCCAATGTCTACCATCCTCAGCCTCACCTAGCCATGGAGCCTACTGGTTAAGCACCTTACTTTCTAGCTCATGGAATTTTTCCTTCGCAGTAATGAGATGACCCAAAATCCACTTTAGGATGTCATTCTGGACATTGAAATTCGCCAAAATTTCATTCATTTTATACTGAACGAGATCATAGGAGGCACAAATATCATTACCTATATTGGGTTTAGTAGAGGTCCCATCCGAATTAATACATAGTTTAGGGGGTTTTGGGGAGTTGGAAGGGTTAATGATAGGAGGGGTATTGGGTTAGTATTGCAAGGTGTCAAGGTGGACCCCCATGAGATCAATGTCATGGTATCATGCAAAATTCCTATCACTTTCAAGAATGTACAAGGTGTTTATGGGTTTACAATCGATCAAAATCTTCAGTATTGCAAGGTGTCTATTTGTACCCCCATGAGATCAAAGTCATGGTAGCATGCAAACTTCCTAGAATATTTAAGAATGTATACGGAATCTATGGGTTTACATGTTATCATTATCATTTTGTTAAAAATTACATCATAGTTGCACCATTTGTAACTTTATTGAAGGAATACTTCTATTGCAAAATATCCTCCCTTTTGAGAAGCTCAAGTAAGTTATGTCCATTAAACTTGTTCTTGGTAATCTAAAAAATTCCAAAACCTTCATTTTTTAATGTGATTCTTTGGGGTATGGGTGCACTCATCTAGGAAGGAATGATCATTGCATTTGATAGTGGTCAACTCAAAGGAAATAATTTGTTGAAGGGCATTTATGAGAAGGAGATGGCTATCCTTCATGAAGCCAAGTAATAGAGACCATATCTCATGGGAATAAATTATGAGGTAGAGATACATTTTGATAGTAAATAATCTATCATAAATTAATGGCTATCATTAAAACAATAAAAATAAGCCATGAAGATTTTAGGATATAACTCTGAGATCAACAATAAGAAAGGTAAGGGTGATGTTTGGATAATGCACTATCCATGAGGGATAAGTTTATAGAGGTTTTATCACATGCCATCTCCATATTGTAGGTTGATTGGGAAAATGAAGCATGATCCAAATGAAAGAATGACATAGATATATAGAAACAAGGACATTTTTTTTAATTCCTTCAAAGACCTATTTCCTTGTTGGTAACTCCAATAATTAATATATTAAGTTCTCTTGGCTACATTGATATTGTGACCGATTTTTTTGATATTAAACAAATAATTTCCATATCTATCTCTTCCTTAGGATAACCTAAAAATGGTCACATTATAATAAGTTTGGTAAATAATTAAATACAAGTTATTTAATTAAATCTCTAATTCAATCTACATATAAATAAATTTAATTAATTATTTATATTGTTTATTTTCTAATTCTTCTAACTTAATTAAATAAGTTTAATTACTTATTTAATTTAATCACTTTTCCAATTCTTCTTAATTAATTAAATAAATTTTACAATTTATTTAATTTAATTATCATTTTCATATCATTCATCCATTTTAGTTGCATTATCATTTCATTCATTTTCATTATCATTTCATTCACTTTCATTATCATTTCATTCATTTTCATTATCATTATCATTTTCGTTCATTATCATATCATTCATTATCACTCATTATCATTTTCATTCATTATCATTTTCATTCATTATCATACCTACTCATTTTTTGTCATTTTCATTTTCATTCATATTCATATCATTCATTTTCACTATCATTATCATTTTCATTCACTTTCAAATAAATTCTTTGTCATTTTCATCATCATTTATCATTTTCACAACATTCATTTATTTAACTTGCATTTTCATATCATCCATACATTTAGAGACAATCATTTTCCATCACATCGTGTACAAAGAATTTAGAAAGCATTATCACATCATATTATCATCCAACATCCATGCATTAGATTATATATGTAAACATCAAAAAAATACAAAGTGTTGCATATCATTTGCATCCATCTCATATTCCATAACCACACCATAGGAATCCATCATATAAATATAAATCCATCATAAACGCATACATCATAGGTCATCGCATCATGATCATTATGATTCATAACATCATCATCATCATTATCATATCATATGCATAGGAATCATCATGAGATATATCTATTTGCAAGAATCATTATCCATAAACATACATCATACATACATCCATCATAAATGCATCCATCATAGAGAATCACGTAGACATGAATAGATCAACAATATTTGCTACATCTCATAAATATCAAAAATCAATGTCAAATGTACAAGGATATCGAAACAAGGAGAGGTACAATATCATAATGTGACAAAAATGAATATGTATACAAATATCATAATTATAATAAGTTTGGTAATTAATTAAATACAATTTATTTAATTAAATATATGATTCGATCTACATATAAATAAATTTATATGTCAAATGCATACACCTAAAAATGGTCACATTATAATAAGTCTAGTATTTAATTAAATACAAGTTATTTAATTAAATCTCTCATTTAGTCTACATATAAAAAATAATAATTATTTATTTATATGGTTCATTTTCTAATTCTTCTATCTTAATTAAATAAGTTTAATTACTTATTTAATTTAATCACTTTTCCAATTCTTCTTAATTAATTAAATAAGTTTTACAATTTATTTAATTTAATTATCACATTGCTTTATTTTGAATAAAGTAAATATTCCTCTTTTTCCAAAATCATAAAATCATCTTTAAATCTTCTAAAAAGCCATCTCACATTTAATTAAATATTTTAAATATTTAATTAGAAACTTCTTATCCATATTTCACACATAATTAAATATTTTTCAATATTTAATTAGAAGTTTCCAAATCCATGTCACATGAAATTAAATAATTTTATTATTTAATTGTTAAATTATCCTCAACCACCAAAACTGACTCATAACTAAACTTGAAAAATGGCAAGTTTCCTCTATTTTTGAGTGAAAGGTTTTTTGGGAAGGAAACAACTTCCTTCTTTTTCTCTAGCTTCCATCTTTCTCTCCAACTTCTCCATCTCTCACCATTCATCTTACCAGACTAAATCTCAACTGTTGATATTTTCCAATTAAGTTTTTTCCTTCAAGCATCTATAAATAAGACCTCTTGGCTCTTTGAAAATCCTCAGAACTATTGGCATAATGTTAGAACTATAGTCAGGCATTCAAGTGATCAGGAATCTTAGCATAGCATTCTAGTTTCATTAGATCTTAGCATTATCCATTAGTTGCATATCTACTATCTCATTTCACAATCATTTAGCATAGGAACTTAGTTTCTTACACTTTTTCATATTTTCTCATTCTCTAGGTTGTCATTCTTTTGAGCTTTTGCTTATACAATCTAAGAGAAAAAAACTTAAAATGTATCCTTGGAGATAGAGGATGATGGAACGGTTTTGAAGAATCTGCTAGGTTTGAATTTTGTTAATTTTAAATTAGATTATTTGATACAATGTTCCATTGGTGTGTTGTTTAACTTGTTTGTTGTTTCCACATATTTACACACACATTTTTGGTGCCCACTGTGGGGATCTTGCCCCATTTTTAATATTTTATTGTAGGTTTTCTGGCAGGTCACGGCTGGAGATGAGGATTAGTGCATACAACACCCATTATAGTGCATTTGAAGACTGTTCCAGCATATCATATTGATTCTCCAACACATTTGAAGACTCTTCCAACGTATCTAATTGTTTCTCCAGTGTATTTGAAGACTGTTCCAGTGCATCTGATTGATTCTCTAGTGTATTTGAAGACTATTCTAGCACATTTGATAGATTCTCCAGTGCATATGATAGATTCTCTAGTGCATTTGACTGTTTCTGTAGCTTAGATTCTCCAGTGCATTTGACTATTTTTGTAGTGCATATGACCTCTATTCTAACGCATTTATAATTTTTCTAATTTACTGTCTAGATCCGACGTGACCACGGCTAGTGGTTTTATTGCTGCTTTTGGATTAAAATGAAGCAATCCTAGGGTAGCCATTTGGATTAAAATGAACCAATCCTAGGGTAGCCATTTGGATTAAAATGAACCAATCCTAGGGTAGTCATTTGGATTAAAATACACCAATCCTAGGGTAGTCATGATACATTGCTATCTCAATTAAAATGAACATGATGTCTTTTGTGAAGCAATATCTTCATGTAGAATAGAAAATCATCATTTGGGATTTAAAACTGAACATTGTTTGTTGTGATTGTATGGTGATAGGCCTATGCTCTCCCCTTAATTGGGTGATCAAAATTCCAGACTCATCTTTTAATTTCATGCACTTTATGCTTTGTTAAAACCTTTAGCAGGCTTTAGCAGGCTTGCCTTAGAGGGAAAAAGTACTCACCATATGGGAACGACCTAAGTGGGAAAAACTAAAGCAAAGTTTTCCAACCCACTATAATCAAAAGTGAATTCAGGGAAAGTCCGCAATTCGATGGTAGTGTGCAATATAACCATCCCCAAAGCCTTTGTTCTAAAGGTTGGGAGGTCTCCCAAGGAAGTTTATTATTTTCCGCACTGAACATAAACCCTTATTGTGAGCCTTAGTGTAGAAGCTAATAGAGTCAGTAGCCAAACATTATAATACTCACGGTGCAAGGGGAGGAAAGAATCTACCCCCAAGATACTCACCATATAATTTCCAAGGACCATTTGCTCAAGGGATTGAGAAATCTAACTTTGAGTACACACTTGGAAAAGACAAAAACATGGGAAACCTCTAGGGGGTGACACGACTGTGTGAGTTGACACAATTTTAAGATGTGGGTTGTGATTATTATGATGACCTTTTGACGTTAAGAGTGAGTCTACTTGAAGTGTATTCTTGTCAAATACCAATGGAAATAAAAAAGGATCATGCTTGATTCTTGAACATACACTTATTTTTTAGATTCTAGGACTTAAAAACAACTATTTTACAAATCCTTGTTGTGTTTTCAAAACATTAATTCAGATAAGATCATCCAAAAAAACACAATAGTTTGACAAATCAACCTGTGACATTTATGTTAAGGGATTGGAAATCCACAACATTTGTCAAGAAACCCCTTGCTAAAAGAATCAAGAAACTGAAGAAGCCACTTAGCTACAAGAAACTTTTGAAAAGGAGATGCTTTTTATATCAAAGTAAGAAAGTCTTGCTTGAACATCGAACTTTCATCCATAGATATCATGACTTTTCTAGAGGACAAACTAATGATTTTTCTTTAGAGCCTTTATATCCATAAGCTTATTTTCAAGGAAGAACTCTTTCACAAAGGTATAATCATAGTCAACCCATTCTTCATTCTTTCATCCCACAACCAACAATACAATAGTCCAACAACCCAAATCAATTGTTACAATAGAGAAAAACTTGGAAACATTAGGCTTTTTGCAAAAACCATCATTTTTCAAACTAAGATCAAAACCTCTTAAAGTGCATCAATTTCAAATCAATTTCTGATTTTCAATTTAACTCCCATAACAAGATCTATCATCCTTCATCTAGGGAATCAAAATCTAAAAATTAGAAATTCCTTAGTCATATCAATAAGATCCATCATTCTATTTGGCCAAGGCATCAATTATCCAAAAAATTGCACTCCCATTTGTGATCTAAGTTTAGTAAAAATTTGATTCAAGCATATGCATGTTGTCACAAGGTCTCAAAAAAGAGAAGAAGATGAAAGAGAGAATCCACTTTGTAACATGGGTGATAGGGAAGCAAACCTTTTCATAGGCTTCATGAAAATAGTTCAAATGATGAAAATCCACAATTTCACCTAGCCATGGAAAATATCTTAGAGCGAAATAAAGAAAGATACTTTCTTTTATTGGCAAACCAAGGTGCTAAATTTCCCTTTGACTATGATACGAAGAAAATTAAAGGAGATCCTAAAAAGAGTAAAACTCCCTTAAACAATCTTAGTGCTCTTACCCAACAAATAAGAGCACTACAAGGGGAAATCAAGGAAATACAAGGGGACACAAATAAGAAGTATGCTTTGGAGGATATTTGTCCATATCCTTTTGATAGAAATCTCAAATGATCCCATTTCTAGAGCATTGTGAATTCCAAAATTTGATAGATACAATGGGAAAAAAATCCTATTGACCACATGAGAGAAGTTAGAAACATGAGCCTTGAATTTGCACACGAAGAAACGTACTTGATGAGATTGTTCTCGCGAAGTCTAAGTGGGAAATCCATGGAATGGCTTTCTAAAATCACTCCACCCATCAAGACATTTGAGGAGTTGATCAACAAATTTATATCCCAATACTCCTACAACATTCAACATCAAATAACTATGCTTGATCTATGCAAATCAAAGCAAAAGACTGGAGAACCCTTCATCACATTCCTACAAAGATGGAGAAGATTATTTGCACGATATTCTCGTCCAGTTCTTGAAAAGGAAAAGATGGATATCTTTATTAACAGTCTTGATCAAGAAATGAGTTATAGGCTCAATCTTCATTTTCCTCCATCATTTGAGAAGTTGATTGAGAATGCAATCACTATTGAAAGAGCCTTAGTCAAGAGAGGAGTGATAAAACTTGACAAAGATAGTCCAAATTCATACAATCATAACAACAACAATGACAAATCAATATTTTGGACTAGAATCAAAATTTTTGTCAATGATGGTGTGGTAGATGCAAACAATGTGAAAGCAAAACCATCCATCTTTAATCTATCAGGTACTCCACGAAATAAAACCAATCAAGGAAATTTAACCAATCAAGGCAATAGCTACACCAATTAGGGAAACAACAACAATCAAGGAAATTTTACCAATCAGAACAATAGCAATAATCATGGTAACTTCAACAATAATCTCAGA
The DNA here is from genome assembly GCA_007258455.2 of Sequoia sempervirens. Taxonomy (NCBI): domain Eukaryota; kingdom Viridiplantae; phylum Streptophyta; class Pinopsida; order Cupressales; family Cupressaceae; genus Sequoia; species Sequoia sempervirens. Next base: position 88,410 of record VDFB02056464.1, on the reverse strand, counting down.
AACACTCCAAATGCAAATCCGCCCAAGTCACATTTTTTTTCAAATCAACAAAGTTTCACTCCTTTGAGCCAATCTCTTGAGTCAACTCTCAAAGAGCTTCTAGATAAAAATGTTATCACTTTACCACCTCAAAGAGATTATGAGCCATGAGTCAAACCACCATTGTGGAATGAATAATATTATTGTGACTATCATAGATGTAGGGGACATAGGAAAAATAATTGTCAAGGATTGAAAAATTTAGTCCAAGATTTGATAGAAAATGGCCCAACAACAGTTTAGGGACATCATGCCAATAATGATCATCAAGCATTTAAAGACCCTCTTCCAAACTATCAAAAAGGAGAATCTTCAAGTGACAAGGGGAAAAATGTAAACCATGTATATGATACCACAATCAACCACATTTACACAGATGGCCAATAGGTCTATGATACCACAATCAACCACATTTACATGAATGACCAACAGGTTAATGTTATTAAGGTTAAATAAAGTAGGAATATCAACAAGTCAATGTGACAACAAGGGGACAGGCTAAAGTTGTCTTAAAATGGAGTTCATCAAAAACAATTGTCCCTCCTCCAAGTTAGTATAATTTAGTTGATCAACTGCAAAAAACATTGGCTCAAATCTCTATCTTAGAGCTTCTCAAGATATCCCCAACACATAAGAACATTTTGGAGAAGGCTCTTATCAACACAACTGTATCCACTGATTTGGATATTAACAAGTTTCAAGCCATGGTGAGACACTTGTCCTCGCCCACTTGCCTATCACTTTTCAAAAAAGACGATGCCTCCATGTCTCATCTGCACAACTCCTCACTTTATCTAAAAGTCATAGTCCATAGAACCCAAATTAGGTGTGTTAATAGATGGAGGAGCCAACTTGAATATTTTTACTTTAAAGCTAGTCCTTGCCTTAGGATTTTCTGAAGTTTCTATTGATCCAAGAAGGAAGACAACAATTAAAGCATATGATGAAGGAGAGTGAGCTTCCAAGGGTATTACCATGTTTCTTATTAGAGTGGGACTTGTTATAAAGAATACTTTCTACCAAGTTCTGGATTGAGACCTTTCTTACAACATACTTTTGGGTCATCCTTGGATCCATGAGATGTAAGCAATACTATGAACGTACCATCAATGTCTCAAATTTCCTTATGACGGATAGGAGATAACTATACCAATGGATCACAACAACAGCCAATTTTTTTCTAATCTCAAAGCAACTAAGGACACTTTGGTACCACATAATAGAGAAGCTATTGTTGTTTACCCTTTAAATCATAAGGACCAATCAAAAGAGTTGATAAAGAAATTTGGCACAAAATTGCAATTGAAGGACAAAGGGGTGAGAGAATATTCATTATGTCTCTCTAACTTACCTATCTCTCCAAGATCACATGGCCAACCCACAATATCCAAAAAACAAGTTGCAGCAGCCTCCACATCAAGAGCACAATCTTCAATACCCATCACAATGTTTGATGGAAAATTTATCAAAGCTAATACTCAATAAGATGAAGCCAAAGATAGAGACATTCTCAAGTGGATATATAAGGATGAAGATGAATCTATTCAACATATCAAATTACCTACAAAATAATATGGAAAAGGCTATGCTATAATGCAAAGGATGGGCTATGAAGGGGTTGGTCCCATAGGTAAAATAAAGTAAGGAATTATAGAACCCATTCAGCCTACAGTAAGACATCCAAAAGATAAAACAAGACTTGGGTATGGTGAAGGTACAAAAGAAGCAACCCGAAAGAAATCTCATGAAGAAATAGCTTTAACAATTCTTAGATTACAGGATAACTTCGACATTGATTCAAATGAATATGAATGGGATAAAATTTATGATGATGAATTTTGGAGGGATAAAAATGTTGATGTCATACAAAAATATACACCCATACTTACACAAGGAGAAAGTTCAAGGACTCAGCCACTTGAATATGAACCTCAATATGACTATGACTCAAGCGAGGACAATTCGGTTCAAAACAAGATTGATAATCGACAAGAGTATACCATCGTAGACCTTCCCTATAGCGAGAATGTTAACCATGTCTATGTCATGACCTTAACAAACCTGGACCTTACTCAACCAAATGATCCTTTGCCTTTAATCCATATTGATTGGGATCAAACTAAACCTATTAATATCCCTATATTTCAAGATGATGAGGCCATTGTAAATTTAATTCACTCTTCCAATCCTGAAATAGGTTTCACCAGTGAATCTAATGATCAAGATTTCAATCGAGAGAGTGCCAAGTTTCTTAGTTGCAAAATCAATAATATAAAAAATTTGATTTAATAGTGAAAACTGAAAAATGGCAGTGTTAGATCATGAAAAAGGAAAAAGAAAGAGCATATACGATGGTGAAAACCTTTCAAAGGAACTGAAGGATGAGAAACTTGACACTCTCCTAGACACTACCAAGAGAGATCTTCCATTTTGATCAATCCAATAGAAGTAATTAACATAGAAACTACAGAACAATGAAAGATCCTACAACTTGTTGCTTCATTAACAGAGGAAGAGATACCAAAGCTCACATAATTCTTGAAAGCCAATCAAATCAAATTTTCTTGGTCATATGTGGATATGCCTAGACTCAATCCTAATCTCATCATGCATCATTTTTCTATAATGCTAGGGGAAATATGAGTAAAGAAAAAACTTAGAAAGATGCATCTGCATGTCGCATTGTTGGTTAAAGAGGAATTGAAAAAATTATTGGATGTTGGGTTCATTCGGTCCATTAACTATATAGAATGGATCTCTAACATTGTACAAGTATCAAAACTAGATGGGCATATCAGAATTTGTATAGATTTTCGGTATCTAAATAAAGCATGTCTGAAAGATGATTTTCCTCTACCTAACATTGACATAATTGTAGACTTGATAGCTGAACACACCATGTATTCACTTATGGATGGATTCTTAGGATATAATCAGATCAAGATCACACCTAAGGATCAAGACAAGACTGCTTGCACATGTCTTTTGGGTACCTATTGTTGGAATGCGATGCCATTTGGACTAAAAAATGCAAGTGAAACCTACCAACGAGCGATGACCACTATTTTTCATGTCATGATGCACACTTTCATGGAAGATTATGTGGATGATTTGTTAGAAAAATATTATACAAGAGAGGGACATTTGGAAATATTATCTAAAATCTTTGCTAGAATGGAAAAATTCAATGTTAGACTCAACCCAAAGAAATGTGTCTTTGGGGTCAAATCTGGAAAGCTTTTAGGATACATTGTTTCAAAAAAAGGAATAGACGTAGATCCAACAAAAGTCCAAGCCATCATAGAGATTCCACCACCAAGAAATATCAATCAACTTTGATCCCTGCAAGGAAAATTACAAGCTATCAGGAGGTTCGTTGTGTAGCTAGCAGACAAGAGTTTTCCTTTCACGCATATCTTGCACAAAAAAATTCCTTTCAAATGGGAAGAATAGTGTGAAGCAACGTTCAATCAAATCAAGCAGTATCTAATGAGTCCACCAGTCTTGGTTCCACCAGAACCAGGAAAGCCGCTCATACTTTACATTTCAGCCATGGAGGTATCCTTGGGGGCATTGTTGGCACAAGAGGATAAAACAGGAAAAGAATGAGCTGTGTACTACATTAGCAGGACCTTAACAAGTCATGAGCTCAAATACACTTTTATTGAAAAGGCTTGTTTAGTAGTAGTGTTTGCTTCCCAAAAGCTGTGGCAATATATGTTAGCCCACACAGTTAAACTCATGGCAAAAATTGATCCATTAAAGTACCTCTTGAGCAAAGCTACCTTAATGGGTAGGCTAGGAAAATGGGTAATGATCTTGAGTGAATTTGATATCCACTATGTAGACCAAAAAGACATCAAAGGACAAGTCATAGCAGATCAGCTAGCTGAAGCACCCTTACAAATAGATCATCTGATGCATATTGACTTTCCTTATGTAGATGTTTTCACAACAACAACAAAGCAGTTATGGACACTATAATTTGATGGATCCTATATACACAACATGGAGTAGGGTTAGGAATTATTTTTTTCACACCTCAGGGACATACTATTCCAAAATATTATCGGTTAGTGTTTCCTTGCACCAATAACATAGTCAAATATGAAGCACTGATTATTGGAATGAGAGTAGCATTGGAATGGAGGATCATAGAGCTACAAGTCTATGGTGATTCACAACTTGTCATTAACCAAATCAATGATGATTATCAAACCAAAGATGACAAGTTAATGCCTTATGAGAACATGGTTGATGATTTTAAGAAATATTTTGTTGAAATCAAGTTCACACAGATTTTGAGAATTGACAACAAAGCTACATATGCCATGACTACAATTGCTTCACTACTACAACTATCAAAAAATAAAACTTGATATGAATTCCTGGTGGAACAATTGTTTTCCCCTACCTATGATAATCCTGGGACCCAAATCATCTGTCATCTAGTTGGTTCTGATTCCCCTTTATATGACAAGATCTATACCTACTTGAAAGATAATATCTTACCCCCAGATTTGTCTCAAAATCAAAAGAGAAACTTTATACACCAATCTTCTCGCTATACCTTAATTGTTGACACCCTTTATTGACGTGGTCTTGATGGTACACTCCTTAGATGTCTTGAATGTGATGAATCCGAAAAAGGCCTTATAAGAAGTTCATGGTGCTATTTGTGGAACTCATTCAAGTGGATTGACCTTAGCTAAGAAAATTGTCTGAATGGGTTATTATTGGCCAACTATGGAAAGGGAATATTTCACCTTTGTAAAGAAATGTCCAAAGTGTCAGATACATGGAAACCTTATTCATGCTTCTACTCAAGAGCTACATCCTTTCACTACAACATGGCCCTTTTCTCAGTGGGGACTAGATCTGGTTGGAAAAATTCATCCTTCTTCATCCAATGGACACAAGTTTATAATCACGAAAACTCAATATTTTACTAAGTGGATTGAAGTTGTTCCTCTAACAATAGTAACAGGCAAGAAAATTTCATCCTTTATCTTGAATTACATCATATGTGGGTATGGTATTCCCAGCTCCATTATCATTGATAATGGGAGACCTTTTAAGAATCAAGATGTTGACAAACTTTGTGAAAGATTTTATATGCAAAATAGGTTCTCTACACCTTATTATCCACAGGTAAATGGCCAAGCAGAGGCTTCAAATAAAACAATACTAAAAATCTTGAAGAAGACAACAAATGATGTCTGTCATGATTGGCATGTACAGTTGAATCCAACTTTGTGCGCCTATAGAACTAGCATTCACACACCAACAGGAGCCACCCCATACGCTTTGGTCTATGGACCAAAAGCGATCTTTCCATTAGAATTTGAGAAACCCTCACTCATAGTCTCACTGAAGGGACTCATAACTGATGAAGACTACAAAGTTTCTCGACTGCAAGAACTAGAACTGCTAGATGAGAGATGACAATGTGCAACTAATCACTTGAAGGGTTATCAACAAGTCATGTCTCATAGTTATAATCACAAAGTCATACCATGAACATTTCAAGTGGGTGACCTGGTCATGAAAGAAAATCCTCGCAATCAACAAGATAGGGAGAAGAAAGGAAAGTTCAAACCAAATTGGCTTGGTCCATTTGTCATCATTGCAGTATATGGTTCTGGAGCTTATCAACTATCTGCACCTGAAGGGGACCTGTTTAAAGAATTGATCAATACTTAAGAAGTTCTATGTTTGAACAAAAAAATAGCATAAAAATTCCTGAAAAAAATACAAAAAACAACATAAAAAGTCTTGAAAAAAAAATAGCATAAAAAGTCTGCAAAAAATCATCATCAGGGTGAAAACCTGGAAAAAATGATTCTTTTAGACACAAAAAAAAAGAAAAAAAGAAAATAAATAAATCAAAGATCGTTTCCTTGATGAAAACCTGGAAAATAGGCGTCTTGGTAACAACAAAAAAATAATAAAATCTGAAAAAGTGCAATAAAAACAAATGGTGAAAACCTAATAATCAAGCGCTATTTGTGAACAAGTTGGCTCTTTCATCTATTAGTTCATGTCCTCCATCTCAACATTACCATCCTATCAAAATATTATCTATCCATCATTTGTGCATCATAGAGGCAATCATCTTTCATCATGGTTTGATGAACATTGTACATATCCATAATAATCAGTTGTGTCTAACTGGGAGCAAAATACAAACTCAATGGGGGCAACTAAATTTTGAGTTATCACAACAGACAAATGGAAGTACAACAAACGTGTCAAATAAAACCAAAACACAATGATAAGACAACATTTGGTATTCAATCATACATGATCAAAACACTCATCAGAAAGCATAACATTGGGTTTTCAAATCAAAATGGATGATCTAATATGAATAATGATTGAAATACTTTAAGCAAAAGTTGAATTTTTGTTTTTATGGATTCTTTTATCATACCTCTGGAGCAACTCAATGATGTCCTAGACTAGAGAAGCAAGGAAGGAGTATGATTTTTCTTTGACTATTGTCTGTGAGTTGATCATTATTACTATGCAAATTTGTCGTGGGACATGCTCTACAATGTATCATTGATGACATTTCGGAATTTGCATAGGAAAAGGTTTAACTCTTGTCTATTTATGCAAGCAATACTTAGGTCATCTTGGTTCAATTATACCTCGATGCTTGTATTACCTTGCTATATCAAAAATCATGAAAGTTGTACTCAGGTCATCATTGGTACGAATATCCCCTTTGATGCTTATACTAACTTCCAACATTTTCAAAAGTTTGATGATGATAAACAAGAATAAAATAGCTCTCAAAATGAAAAATCTGAATGGTTAATATAAATGGTATTCATGTTAGTTCTGCATCTGCATTATAGATTTTCCAACGTTGGAAAAGCATCAAAGGCAACATATCTCTCTAACAAAGGATTGAGTACATTTGACATTACCCAAAAACATCATTCATTTCAGTATCATTATCATTTTCATATCCTTCATCCATTATCATTTTCATATCATTCATCCATTATCATTTTCATATCATTCACCCATTTCAGTTGCATTATCATTTCATTCATTTTCATTATCATTATCATTTTCATTCATTATCATATCATTCATTATCACTCATTATCATTTTCATTTCATTAATTATCATTTTCATTCATTTTTATTCACTATCATTAACATTTTCATTTTCATTCACTTTCAAAATCATTCTTTATCATTTTCATCATCATTTATCATTTTCACAACAATCATTTATTTAACTTGCATTTTCATATCATCCACACATTTAGAGACATAATCATTTTCCATCACATCATGTGAAAAGCATTTAGAAAGCATTATCACATCATATTATCATCCAACATCCATGCATTAGATTATATATGTAAACATAAAAAAAATACAAAAATATACAAAGCATTGCATATCATTTGCATCCATCTCATATAGCATAACCATATAATAGGCATCCATCATATAAATATAAATCCATCATAAATGCATACATCATAGGTAATTGCATCATGATTATTATGATTCATACACATCATCATCACTATCATATCATATGCATAGGCGTCATCATGAGATATATCCATTTGCAAGAATCATTATCCATAAACATACATCATACATACATCCATCATAAATGCATCCATCATAGAGAATCATGTAGACATGAATAGATCAACAATATCCGTTGCATCTCATAAATATCAAAACTCAATGTCAAATGTACAAGGATATCGAAACAAGGAGAGATACAATATCATAATGTGACAAAAATGAATGTGTTTATAAAGATCATCAAACATACATCATCTAAAAGGACCATGGGACTATGAGGTAATCCTCCAGGACTTTTTGGTCTCGCAAGACCTCTTGCACCTGAAGTACCTACACCTGCAACACCTATACCAGGATTTGGACCCAGATCTCTATGGAGTGGTTGTGTCACACCCTTGCTGGTAGTCCGAGAGTGGCTCTAACTAGATCATGACTATGCATAACTCACTCTCTACTCTGTGGGAACTACCTCATGGTATCGGTCATGATAATACTCAGCCTCTCTGGTAACCTATGTAATCTCTGCCATCATCGCACCCATGGAGGTCCCCTTGGCTACTCTCTGCAATATCTATGATAAAGCCACTTCTTGCTAACCAGCCTGTCTAGCCGCATCTCTCTCCACCGTCAGGGTAGTCACCTGTGCCTGTAACTGTTGTATAGTGGCATGTATCTGTGCCAGTTGACCTTATAATCTCTATACTGTGGACTATGGGGTGGCTATATATCCCTGATATGATGGACCTCCTATGCCAATTCCACTTCCTACAATAGAGTGTCTCCTCTATGATATATGTATTGTTGTTGGGGTAGCCCTACCACCACCACCTCCATCTCCATCATCATCATCATCATCATCACTATCCTCAGTCCCACTCTCCTCTCTCCTCTGCCTCTGCCCAGGTCTCTGTGCTCTGCCCCCATCCAGCGGTATAAAAGGATCCTCAGGATTGGTAAGTTGTGGTGTTGGATGTACTATAACATACTGTGCATAATCAACTGTCATCCCACCATCAAGAATATCTGCTTTGTAATCCCACATCTATGCACCTAAGGCGATGAACTCTGCAACAGCCACATCAAATGAAAGCTAGGGTCCCCACACTGATATCTCCTGCTAACGATGAGCATAAGTGGCTGAACCCTAGGACATCCCCTATATCGGACCATACTGTCTAAGCACCTGACTCAGTAGAAATCTCTCGATGATATATGGGGTGTGGCCAATCAAGTATCACAAAATAAAAACATATGGCATCTCTCTAGAATCCTTTGGCCACTGCTCACAATCTAAATACAGATGCCATGTAACCATATCCAAACCATCAAGTACTCGCTAATAGTAGTATAATTTTCCCAACCTAGCTTGGAAAACAACACCTGCATATGCAAAAATGTACGGTCACCCAACTGGACACTGTTTGTCCGCCATAGGATGTGTAATTGCTATATGTTCCCATGCCCAAACCTAAAGTAGAGAACATCCAAAGGCCATGATATTCCCTCTATAGTGCACTATTTGATGTAGATCATGATATAAATGAGTGAGCATGCATGATCCCCAAGCATATCGTGTACCCTATATAAGCATGCTCTCAAGCACTCGACCCCATCCAACTGCCAGTCCCTTTGACCTATGGTTGAGACATAAGAATCCACCAATGAATCTTGCTAGTACGAAAGGAAATGACGTACGCATATCGGCCATCTCAGCTCATGAAATATCATATCTGACAATCTGATCATCTGCAAAAAATCTCCTCAAGGCATCAGTGTCCCCCTACTCTCTAGTATCATATGTCATGATCTCTCCCATCATTGGAATCCACAAAATCCTATAGACATCCTCGGGAGTAATTGTCATCTCCCTTATCGCTAAGTGGAAGGTGTTTGTATCACTATGCCACCTCTCAATGAGCGCAATCAAAAAACACCTGTTGAGCCTCATCCCTAGCATCTCCAACAATGAGGTCAACCCATAGGCATCAATGACATCTCTGTTTTCCTGACCAAGCAATGGAATCAAGCTCCAAGTCTTCGGGAATAACTCTCACAACTGAAGAATCACTAATCTCTCTTATTAATTTGAAATGTATATCAAATTAGTGTTTGTGATCAAAGCAATCAAATCACTCAAATCAATCCATCTTACTATTTGTTTCTCATCAATCATGAGGACAAATTTATCAGTTATCTTACTATTTGTTTCTCATCAATCATGAGGATAGTTATCTTACTGTTTGTTTCTCATCAACCATGAGGATAAATTTATTAGTTATCTGACTATTTGTTTCTCATCAATCATGAGGACAAATTTATTAGTTATCTTACTATTTTTTTCTCATCAATCATGAGGATAAATTTATCAGTTATCTTACTATTTTTTTCTCATCAATCATGATGACAAATTTATCAGTTGTCTTACTATTTGTTTATCATCAACCATCAAGAAAAATTTATTAGTTATCTTACTATTTGTTTCTCATCAATCATGAGGACAAATTTATCAGTTATCTTACTATTTGTTTCTCATCAATCATGATGACAAATTTATCAGTTATCTTACTATTTGTTTTTCATCAATCATGAAAGAAAATTTATCAATTATCTTACTAATTGTTTTCTCATACATCATGAGGAAAAATTTATTAGTTATCCTATTAGGCCTATCAGTTATCATTAGTTGAACATAAAAACTTCACCATCATAGGCTAAATTAGTCAAAAAATCATCCGTCAAGGAGCAAAATCATGCAAACTGGCATAGCTTCAGGAAAATGCGCTACACTTTTTATCAAATGCGCTATAGTATTATATGTACTATTCTTTTTATCATATGCGCTACACTTTTGATCATACGTGCTATGGCATTATATGCACTAGGGAACTAATCATATGCGCTATGCAATTATGCAAATGCACTATTCTGCTAAAAACGTGTGAAAGGCGAGGAAAACGTGTTGAAAACATTAAAAAAATTGATGAATCATATTATAAAGTGGTTTACGCAATACATACTAGGGCTCCATAATGTGTTGGGTGCTGGTGTCATCAAATCTGTTCAAATCTGTGCTAGTGGATGGGAAGTGCCATTTTTCTCACTCTAGAGCTCAAATTTTTCAAATTCACTAAGGTAACAATGCACAAATGATCTTCAAAAGTTACTTTTTAACTATTTAAAGGTGAATGGAGGGTAATTTTATGGCATTATTTTATCCATGGGGCATAATCAAAGTTCTTCATCCTCATATCAATCTTTCAATAGCAGATTCCATCAAATCATCTTTATCGACCGATGAATCAGACAACCAATCACTGCACATTTTCAAAATCATCAAAAATATGAAAAACTCAAAATTTTATCTGATTCATCACCCAAGCGGACATGCAGGCGTCAGTTTTACAAAAGTCACATATGGGGAAAACTTTTTAATTCTTTAAAGCAATGTGTAAAACACATCACTTCAAAGAGGGGAAAAATGTATACACCCAAAAATGGTCACATTATAATAAGTTTGGTATTTAATTAAATCTCTAATTCAATCTACATATAAATAAATAAAATTATTTATTTATATTGTTCATTTTCTAATTCTTCTATCTTAATTAAATAAGTTTAATTACTTATTTAATTTAATCACTTTTCCAATTCTTCTTAATTAATTAAATAAGTTTTACAAATTATTTAATTTAATTATCACATTGCTTTATTTTGAATAAAGTAGATATTCTTCTTTTTCCAAAATCATAAAATCATCTTTAAATCTTCTAAAAAGCCATCTCACATTTAATTAAATACTTTAAATATTTAATTAGAAACTTCTTATCCATATTTCACACATAATTAAATATTTTTCAATATTTAATTAGAAGTTTCCAAATCCACATGTCACATGAAATTAAATAATTTTATTATTTAATTGTTAAATTATCTTCAACCACCAAAACTGACTCATTACTAAACTTGACAAATGACAAGTTTCCTCTATTTTTGAGTGAAAGGTTTTTTGGGAAGGAAAAAACTTCCTTTTTTTCTCTAGCTTCCATCTTTCTCTCCAACTTCTCCATCTCTCACCGTTCATCTTACTAGACTTAATCTCAACCGTTGATCTTTTCCAACTAAGCTTTTGCCTTCAAACATCTATAAATAAGACCTCTTGGCTCTTTGAAAATCCTCGGAACTATTGGCATAACGTTAGAACTATAGTCAAGCATTCAAGCGATCAAGCATCTTAGCATAACATTCTAGTTTCATTATCTTAGCATTATCCATTAGTTGCATATCTACTATCTCATTTCACAATCATTTAGCATAGGAACTTAGTTTCTTGCACTTTTGCATATTTTCTCATTCTATAGGTTGTCATTTTGTTGAGCTTCTGCTTATACAATCTAAGAGCAAGCAACTTAAAACAAATCCTTGGAGATAGAGGACGGTGGGACGGTTTTGAAGAATCTGCTGGGTTTGAATTTTGTTTAATTTTAAATTAGATTCTTTGATACAATGTTTCATTGGTGTGTTGTTTAACTTGTTTGTTGTTTCCACATATTTACACACACAGTATGCATGCAAAGTTGAACCAAAGTCCAAGCATAAGTCTAAGGGTGACAATTAAAATCTCATATAAGTCTTTGAGTAAAAACTCCAAGTTTGTTGTGAGGCCAAAACCTAAGAAACAAGGGGAAGAACCTTAGTATGTCTCTTACAAAAATTACATATCTACAAATAGTAAAAGAAATAATGTAAGACTAGAAGTGGTGCATTATACATAATTACAAGAAACAATCTAATAAGGAATGTTGTGTTTCAAAATTGTTTCTTACAAAGATACAATCATTGAATTTTATTACATTGATACTACATAAAGTATTATTAAAAAAATGAAACTTATCATCATCATCTTCCAAAATAAACTTACAAAAATAAAAATATTACTCCACTCTTAGAGATGGCTCTATGGAAAATAATAGTAGTACTCAAAATAATCTAATCTCCCTTGAAGTAGTTTGAAAATTCAAGTTTCTACTAATAGCTCACATTTAACTATACATTGTTGGATGGTTTAGTTTAGCATTAAATGCTAAAGAAGCATGCCACTCATTGAGGTCACAATGTACACAATCAAGCTTGTTCAAGATGAAGTATTTTGTGATGTTCCACCATTAGACACATTTATTATTTAACATGGAAAAATATATATATTATTGTTAGTAGTTTATGAGGCAAATCTCAAATGCATTATAGTCGATTTTGGAGAATATAATTTCCACATATTGAAAGTAGTCCCTAAGATTCCACTCTCATTGTGGAGAAACTTATGTATTTTTGAGAAGTAAGAAATTTTTCCTTTAATGGTGAGTCTTGGCGAGTCTTGTAGGACATCCTTACAATATAAGCTATTGGAACAACTCTTTGAACAAGGAAAATGCAATAAAACAAAATATTAGACAAATATACACATATTTTCTAGTCCCCAATTAAAGGCTTGCTTTATTGTTGCACACAGTAAGACAAAATTTTGATCTAATACCAGAGCCACCTTATACTAATGCATCTCTTTACACTTATTCAATACTAGAGAATGAGGAGATACAAATGAAAATTTTATGAAATTTTTAATAATAAAAATATTAGACATAATTTTTTGTTTTTATGACAGCATAGATGTACTTTTGTCAAAAAGAAGTACACATGGAGGATTTTGAATTGGCTATAGAGCCATATTTTTGAAGCATCTTAGAGAATCAAAGAGATATTAATTTAGAAATGATCTTATAAGACACATTAGGAAGAGTTATCTAGATCTCTAGTTTTTATAACATATCCATCCCTTTATTTTGTAATTATCTTAATAATCCCCTATTAATTTATTTACCCAAAGATCCCTAGTCAATAGTTTTATTATATACATCTAATGGATCATTTGAGTAGAACTCAATGAAAATATGATCAAGTACCCAATTGAGAATAGCCAATCCTTACATCCAACTACACATCTCACACAATTGCACAATGAAAACAAATTGAATGTAAACTAAACTTATATTGATTGATCAAATTGAAATAAAATAGAGGGTTCCTTACCATCATCTCCAACCCTCTCTATTCTTCTTCAACATTGCAATCTCCCTCCCTCCACCTTTCCGGTTTTAGGAAAATTCAGTGTGAGCAATTCACTGTCGGAAAATTCACCACCATCAATTCACCACGGAAAAATTCACCACCAGCAATTCACCACTGGTGAAAATTAAAAAATGTTAATCGCTTGAGGTGAATTTTCCTTGAGGTGAATTTGTCATGACAGTGAATTTTCCGACAGTGAATTAATTGTTTGCGGTAAATTTTGTCATTTTAAAACCTCCTCCCAAGGTAGATGCAACAGTTTTAAGACACAAAAATATGTTTTTCAGCCCAAAAGAAGTGGGTGGCAATGTTCTTACCTCCCACGCCTTCTTCTCCCCTCTTTCACACACTCCCATTCCCAAATTTCAAACACCACTTTCTTTAAATCTGCTTATAATTAAATTTTAAGAGGCATCAAGGCCTCATAAAGAGGTCGCCACCTCAGTCCTCAACACCTTGAAGAAGGCAAAATACATAAATAAAAACGATGTAACAAAATTAAACATGTCAGGTGCTTCGCCTTCAAAATTAGGTGACATGATTGCCACTTTCAAACCGTTAAAGAATTTAATGCATTTTCATTTCGTCTCATTCGGGAATGGGAATTTATTTCCCCAAAACAGCTGCTCCACATTTTTTATTTTTTGATATTCTTAAAAAAAGTTAAAGTTTTTAAGAGTGAAGTTACTTCAATAGTATGAAAAACTAAATTTTGAATAACATTTTGTTGGATGTTTAGAATTATCTGAGAACAGATTAGGATGTGTGGAATGATCTCATGAAGTTTCTATTGAAACTATTTTTTACAGCTTTGAAAATCCTTTGAAACAATTGTTTCCATAAATTGTTGGGCAAAATTTTCTGATTTTAAATATTTTCAATTAATAAAAATTTTGACCACGAAAAATTTGTCACATTTGGTGAAATACATATATAAACATATCTATAAAAGGAGATTACAATCAATCAAAATCTTTATACTTGCAAATTTGAGTCAAATTAAGGCTTCTTGATGTAGTGAGATGTCTTGAATACCCAAACAAACTAAAATTGAAAGAAAACAAACCAACATTTTTTTGGTTGATGCATCACCTTGACCTCCTCCATCAAAATACCATTAGCATCTAGTGATTTACCATTTTCAAAAGATTAGTTATTTTCATCAATTCATTCTTTTGAATTTCAATGTCATCTTCATACTCAATTTTGTAAGAATATATTATTTATAAAATTCTCTTGCATCCTTGCTTTGAATATTATCATTCTCAATGATGAAGATTTTTGATAAAATCCTTTAAAAGCTTCTTTTGTAACATTACTATCATCCACCAACTGATCTTCTATCCTAATTGGCTTAATTTTCACTTGGCCAGTTTCAAATTTTAGAATGCTAAAGTTGTTATCCATTCCCAAGGATAGAAGGTGTCAAGACTATCCCCATGGTGACAAGTTGTTACACCCCAATTGTGTAATTACTATTTACTATTACTATGTAGGGTAAATGTGATTGTAATGTGAACTATGAAGATGAATAAACTGTGCTTGCACTTTGTTATTGATGCATTATGAATGAATGTTATCTCATTTAATGTTATATGAAGAAATGAATATATTTGAATGGATGGATATTGGTTGATATTCTAACTTTGGATATGTATTATGTGTAATGCATATTTTATTAAATAATTGACTACCTTGGGCATACGTTAGTGGATGTAGGTATATGTTCAATTCCTCCAAGCAGAGGGGAAGTATCACTCAGGAGAAGATCTTGGTCGAGTAACCAGTAACATAACCTATCTACACACACCATAGTAGAATAATTGAGTTGGGTTATTATGTGGGAAGCTGGTAAGTCATCCTTAGCTATTGTTTCTGCATTAGTAAGAGTCTTGTTTACTATAGAGTGCATTATTGGGTGATGTTTATCTATTTGAGCTTGTGAGTTCTTCCTTATTACTATGCTTGTATCAATGAGAAGGACATACATGAAATATGTATATGTACACACATGCATGTTGATGATAGACCATACACATGAAGGAACTCGTACATGAGGGTACATAGGTAGACGTATAGATATAACAAACATAAGTGCTTACCGATACAATAGAAATTGTATATGTATGCCCAATGTATATATTTATACGTATAGATATAACACACATAGGTGCTTACCGATACAATAGTAATATACATGTATATATGTATACGTATAGATATAACACGTGTAGGTAGTCATACAGGAAAAAAACCACATACAAGTATACATATATGCTTGCATAGATCTAATGATATGTATATGTATATGTATAGATATAACACACATAGGTGCTTATTGATACAATAGTAATTGTGTATGGATTTTGTGTGAATCGAATGTGTATATATATACATATATCCATATGTATATATGTATCAATATACACATGTATCATAGCAAACGGACATGCCCATGCAAATATATCGATATATGTATATGTACGCATACATGTACATAAAGGCATCCACACAATTGATATATGGTTATTAATATGTGAATTCCATCTAGCTTGTATTCATTTGTATATCAAGTGTAATCATACTTTATTGGCAGATGATATATATCCATGAGTATATACATACATACATACATACATACATATACATATATATGAATGTCGATATGCATACATATATATATATATGTATAAGTAAATATATGTTATTTATTTAAGATTTTTTAGATGTTTTGAAGTCGATTATCATTGATAATGATTATAGGCCGATGTATTGACTAAATCATAGGCCAAGTATATTAAACTTGTGACTATATTTCAAAGGCCTAATTTTACCCATGCTGTCCATGCTTTAAGAGCAAGTATTCTCCAATTAAATATCAGTCATGAAGTTGATAGAATAGAAGACTTGGTCGACTGACGCCTTTTATGGAATTGTCTTTTGACTTAATAAACTTCTTATCGCCATATCATTGTGTAAATATTAATAGCTGTAAAATGCGTATAAGATTGTGGGCAACAAGTCAATAAAATAGGAAAACTGTTTAATGTGGTGAGTCGACTCATGCCAAGACTTAGTCGATGTAAGTTATTTGTTGAATATTTGATATTGACTGATTCAAATATATTGCAAACCTCGCCAACTATTGGAGAGAGCTATTTACCTTAGTGCCACCTTATGAATCCTATTTGTTATAGATGTTCATTGTATGGGCAATTTGAATTACACCTTTTTTTGTCATGTGCTGATTTGAATTAGTCTCTTACTGTTGTCAATCAACAAGGTCGACCTATAGCTTTGTTTGGCTAAGTATGTTCTCATTTATGTGCCACCTTTTAGCTAAGTTGAGTGAGTGGCTATGCATGGTAATTGTTGTCAACACCCATGCCTAATCTATAGGATGTGAGGTCTCTTTTTTTCTCTATAAATAGTAGAGAAAACTCACTTGTTGAGGATAGATTCCATAAGCAATTTTCTCTACATTATTATTTGGTTTATTTTGTTAATTTGAGAGAGTGAGTTCTGAGTATTTGTGAGAGAATAATATATTGAGTGAAGTATTTTTTCAACTTAAGAGATAGAGGTATATTGTGGCATCACTTGAGTAGTCACGGTCAAGCTAGTTGTTGTTTGGGAAAGCTACTTTGCAGTCAATCGATTGGATTTAGCATTAATAGGTATGAGGATAATTCTCTTTTATTTGTCTTAGCTTTTGAATGATTGTTTAATGAATTCTTTGGTTAGTCTTTTGTGAATGTTGCAATTAAGGGGAAAATAGTATTGCTCCAAAAAGGAATTAGAAGCCATTTATACTTTTTGTGCCATACTTGTATGCACTCCATATTAGGAGGACTATGTTTGTCATAAGTATTACATACTATATATGATTTAAACATGTGTATCATAAGAGTTGCTTTTGGCTAAGTTATTTAATTATAAATGATAGCTAGAGGGTTACTTTTGGGATTGTGAGTCCAATGTAGGGAGGGAGTTGTTATATTTGAGTAGAAATACCCTAGAGTATGCGGAATTAATGATAGGGAATCCTGGGGTAAGAGTTTATCCATGGTAAGGATTACCTTTGCATAGAATATAGTGGCTTTAAGTCAAAACAAGCTTTAGAAGAGTAAGTGAATGTTGAACTTCTCTCGAAGTAATGAGTGAGAACACTTTGGCCAAAGTAGTGTGATTTCCTTTGGCTCCACTGTTAGTTCACCGTGTCTATGTAGTGCATGCTAGTTGCAAATTTTAGGGAATACAAGTTCTAGTCATGTAGGGCACAACATTAAGCTCAGTGTGGTTAGTCGTATGGGGTTACTCACCCAATCTCTTCATTGAAGGGTAGGGCCATCTATCAAATGATAGATGTGCAGGGGACCACATATGAGTTTGTGGTTGGAGGAAAAGCACTTGAGTGATGCTTCTCCTCCTTAGCAAGCGACGAAAGACCAAGTTTTGAAAGGCGGATCTTGGACCATCTATATCTTATGCTCTAAAGCTCAATTGAGATATGCATGTAATTGTGTACATTCAAGGAATATTGTAATTTATGAAATTATTATATTGAGATGGAATCCTTATTGTATTTTTTTATAGCATCTTTGTTCATATATTGTCAATAAGGATTTTTTTTTATTAGAATGGTTTGTTACATAGTTTATTTACTTGCATAGTGAAAACTTAGGAAAATTTACTTCAGTGAATGTTTGGTACGTTACACAAGTTCTTTACTAAACACACATCAAAAATTGTGATATCATCAAATTATTGTCAATTCCTTAGATGCCTTGAAAATAAATTTTAAATAAATGTGTATTTCAATTGTTTGTTATGTCAATTGGTTTGAAAAATTCTCCCACAACATTTACTTGGATGATGAACAACATTCTTTTACAATTCAAGTTATTTCATCTTTTTTTTTTCTATTTGGATCATATACTCATCTTAAGTAGAATATGGAAAGAGATTTCATGCCACATTTGAAAAAGTCCTCAACAATTTTGTAACATCATATTTTTTTATTCATAGTTTGAGGGGTTCATTTTTTGTGAAGATGGTACAATACTTTGGGTATTATTTTGTTGAACATGAAGTACATTTGGAAGGTGTGACTTGATATATGTAATTTAGGGATGACCCACAATAAAGAGCTTTTGAAAATTTCATACTATTTAAGGATTTGGAAATATTCATTGGAAATTTGTACATGGTTTCTCCACATTAGTTGCCTCATGAATCAAGTTAGATGGTCAAGTGCATGAAATAAAATAAAATTAGGAGTTCAATCAGACACACTATTCCCTACTAATTCTTGCACAATAGAGGTGTTAAGAAACTATTTTATGATATATATGTAATTTAGGAATGACCCACAATAAAGACCTTTTGAAAATTTAATATTATTTTAGGGTTTGGAAATATTCATTGGAAATTTGTACATGGTTTCTCTTACATTAGTTCCCTCATGAATTAAGTTAGATGGTCAAGTGCACAAAAAAATATTTTAGTAGTTCAATCAGACACACTATTCCCTACTAATTCCTACACAACTAGGTGCTAAGCAACCATTTTATCTATGGAGATGCATCTAAATATGTAGCTAGAGTGGTTTTGACTTAATTTCATCAGTAGGTTGTTTACCATAATGAGACACTCATGGCCATAAGAATAAAATACACTACATATGACTGACTGAGAGGTTTATCCTATTGGATAGGTATGTAATCATTAGGACTAATAGACATTGGTAAAGAATACCATCATTCACATAGGTCCCAACTTGTTCCAATTCTTGTAGGAATAAGACAAATTGCAATAGAAAAAGTATTAGAAATGGCTTGTATGGCAAACAATTCCATTTCAACATCAACCATATGGAAGTGCAATCTAGTAGCGAGACCATTTGGGTTGACCCTATATCTAGATCCTCATTATGATTGGCTCATGGGGGCAAGAGACTAATACTTGTCAATAATTGTATAGCAATGCAAAACTTTCATAATTTTATTAGGCATTGTATTGTGGTATATCAAATCCATATTACCATTTGGAAAATGAAATCTTGTATTTTTTTGGACATGTGCACAAGACACAAGGAAAAGAATAAAAAATGATCTAGGAAGCTCATCTCAACAAACTTGTAAGATTTTTTGGAGTCGAAAAGATCTTTGTAGTTTTTGAAGAATTTTATTTTGAGTAAAATACATTGTTGGAAATGTTTCCATTGATGTTAAATGAAATTTATGTTAAAGGAAGAGTATCATCTTGATTGAAGTCTAAGATTACCATTGATGTCTTGAAGAAGTTATGAAGATATAATGGTCAAAGAATTTAGATTTTATGATAGAATTAAAAATCATCATGTTGGATGATGTCATATTTAACACCCAAGACAAGGCATTATAAAATGTATGTTGACCATCTTTCTATATATGTTACAAGACTTATATACATAGAGAGATATAATGGCACCCAAGTAAGAAGAAATAGTTTTGACTTAAATTTTCCATATCTTATTGAGAACAATGACTGATAAAGGATAGTGAAAAATGATAGTCAACCCATACTAGTTGACTATACCTTGGCGCCTATTTTGAAGACATATAAAAAGAAATGGTCTATGAAAAGAAGTGAAATTGATGAGAAGCACTTGAAGATTAATAAGCAGCATGTGAAGGAATAATAAAGAAAAATAATGAATGATTATACAAGAAATGATTTACAAAAGAAACAATTTGTTAACTAAAGAGCAACAATTATACTAACAAACGTAGTGATTCCTTATTATGAAGAAATTTATATGCAACAATTAAAATAAAAGGTGGTAGCAATTAAATAAAATAGCAACAATTAGTAAGTAATGAAAAGGTAGAGATAAGTTTTCCTAAGGGGATGCCTCTCTTTGCGAAGACACATCTCTCCAAATGGTTTCCCCTCTTGGGGACTTTACAAGATATAAAAGAACATAAGTGGAGATAGAAATATATGCTCTTTAATGTAAAATCATACGAATATCAATAGACTTGAGAAGATTTAGAAGGAATATACACAAATTTAGAAGAGAAGATATTAACAATAAATTTGAAAAGGTCGACTCCCTTCAAGGAGTCGCATCTCTTGAGGAGTCAATCATCTTGAAAAAGTCATAAATGGTATAAATAGAGGATGCATGGGAAGAGGATCAACATTATAGTAGAATGGAGAGGAAAAAATATTGGTGAGGTTGGTACCTCATATTATAGGGGTTGATGCCTCTAGTAGGTTGTTACCTACAAATTTGAGAAATTCTAGAGTTTCTTAGGTGTTTGTACTTGCAAAATTTATAAAAAGAAGATTAATAAAAGCAATATGTTTTGTGGTTTTGTCTTGTAAGGGTTTCCATGTAAATTGTGTGTTCCTCGCATGTTAGATCTTGCTTGGTTGTTATTATTGTAATTGAATAAGTTTTAAATTGAAAAGAATATATTACACTAATTCACCCCCCTTTTAATATATAATCATGTTCTCATCAATTGGTATTAGAGAAGGTTCTTTTGGAATTAGTCTAACAAATAAGAAGGTAGATATAAAGAGCACACATGGGCACACAAAAGGAATTCTCTTCTAATAAAGCTCTATTATTTAATGGGACAAATTATTCCTTTTGGAGCTTAAGGATGGAAACTTATTTAAATTCTCTTGGATTTGATTTTTAGTAATTAGTGATAAATGGATATAAAGCTCCAACAACTCTTCCAATGGATTCAATAGTAAAGAAGACAAGAGAAAGCAATGCTATTTCCAAGAATACGATATTGTGTGGGTTAACAAATCAAAACTTGTGAATGTAATGCATTGCCAATATGATAAGGATATTTTTGGTGTTTCCAACTGATTGTACAAGTTTCTCTAAGGATTAGCTAAATCCTATACTCAAGAATCTTAGGTCAATGGCCAATGAATAGGAGATGGATGTACAATTTTTTCTACACTTTAGGCTCTGCAAAACCAAGGTGGTTTCCCCCATAACATCACTTAGCTTATATCAATCCTTATTATGATTCTTTGAATAGATGATTAACTCTACACTAATATTTTAGAAGGTGGGCTTGATTAGCTAAATCATCTTCAAAACCCTTTATTTGCTCTATGTTTTTTCATAATGCAGATTGAGCATAAATAAATTTATGATAAGAGTAGGTTGTGTCACACTTTTAGCCAACTTATTAGCACAATTGAATTTAAGTATTTCTAACTAAAAATCATTTTTGGTCAAACATATGATCTAGTAAGATTCATTCTAGCTAAGTTAGATACTTTCACAACTTTTTCAACTAAATTTTTTGGCTAAAATTATATGGAGCACCACTTTGAGTCCAATTTACCAAAAAAATAAAATTATTTGAAAAACTTGAAGTTTCAATAAATCCTGCTAATGTAAATAACATTTTTCTTAAAATATAAAAATACCCTTTTGTAGATCCATAAGTGTAGTTTTCAAAAATATATTTATTTTAATAATTTAATATTTTTTTATATTTTATATTTTATTTTTACTAAAAGTAGGTTATCAACACAAAATATTAGGTTGATTACTATGCCAAGGAAAAATGCTAAAACTTATTAAAAAAAAATGAAAAAAATATGATGCACTAGATAAAAGAATCTATTTTAAGATGGTATAATTTTTTTTCCATTTTAGATAAATATTTAATATGAAAGTTGATGTCCGATGCAAACAACTATTTTTTGATTCATGCACATTTTAATATTTATTTAAAAATATATATTTATCAAAATTGGAAAAAAATATATCCATGCACTAAAATTTCAAATTATAAATACACACAAAAAATTTGAAAGAAAAAAAAAAAATTACTATAAAAAGTTTGACATCCCATGCAACTTCATTTTTCAGCATTTTATCAACAACTAAATTACAATTTTAATTTATTAAAAACTAGTTTAAAATAATTTTTTAATTTTTTTTTTTAAAATACAAACATATAAAAAATACATATTTTACTAGTTTACATCATTTCAAAATTCAAAACATATATGCCACTTTTTAGTGATTCAAGTTTAGTTTTAATTTATTAAAAGCTAGTTTAAAATAAATTTTTAATTTTTTTTAAAAATACAAACATAAAATATACTAAAAAATACATATTTTACCGGTTTACATCATTTCAAAATTCAAAACATATATGCCACTTTTTAGTGATTCAAGTTTAAAAATTGGATCAGCATTGGCCATTTCCTTTATAAAGTGTGACACAACTTTTTGCTTTTACCCTTTACATTTGATTTTTCTTATTTTTAAGCTTTGTGAATCAAGTTGGTTAGTACCTTATCCATTAGAGAGTCAAAGATAAAGTAGAAGAACTCCCACAATAGATTGACCCTGTGGCTTGTTATAACCTGAATGTATTACAATGAGAAACCAACAAAGAGGCAATACAATTACTCTACTTACAAATCCTTAATGTAACAAAACAATCTTTAATGAATAAATTTCAAAAGTAATTTTAATCCATTCTTTGAACAAGAGCCAAGAATTTAGACATCCATCGTAGTAAATATGATATGAGAACCATGAATAATCTCTGATTATTGAGACTGGAAAGATGTATTACAATGTGGAGACGGCAGTAGCTTGACTTAAAAATTTAAGAAAAATAAGTGTTTGAGTTGTCTGTTGCTATTATAGAGTAAAATTACATCATTTTTGTTTTGAAACTTTAGAAGAATCAACTATACAAGACCTACTTTTATACAAAGAATATAAAAACTAAGGACTCATAATGCTTGAAATGAGGCTTAGAATTCTCTTATATAGACACAAGAGAAGCAAGAAGATGAAAACTTCATTCAACACTTGGTCACAAAAGATAAAATCTTAGGCGATGACATTACTTACAAAGGACAAAACATAAATACAAAAGGAGAAACCTCTTCAAAAAGTAATTGGAGATATTTTGGAGCATTTACGAAGTTGATTTCCTCAAAATTGCTCCTTGCAAGTGATAGGACACTTTTGGAATTCCATTTATGACATTCCCATGTAGAAGTTATGTTTGGTTGGTGGAGACCAATTGAAACACAATTCAAGTTGATGCACCATCTTCCTCTTTATCTACACCCTACTCTATTGATGTGTCCATCCTAGGTGGCAAAATTTAATACTAGAGAATGAGGAGATACAAATGAAGACCTAATTTTTTATTTTTGTGATAGCCTAGATGTACTTTTGTCAAAAAAAATTACGTATGAAGGTTTTTGAATTGACTATAGAGTCATATTTTTGGAGTATTTAGAAAATCAAAGAGATATTAATTTAGCAATGATCTTATAAGAAAGATAAGAAAGAGTTATAGATCTCTAGTTTTTATAACATATCCATCCCTTGTTTTGTAATTATCTTAATAATCCTTTATTAATTTATTTCCCCAAAGATCCCTAGTCAATAGTTTTATTTTATACATCTAAGACATCATTTGAGTAGAACTCAATGAAAATATGATCGGGTACCCACGTGAGGATAGCCAATCCGTACAACCAACTACACATCTCACACAATTGCACAATGGAAACAAATTGAATGCAAACTAAACTTATATTGATTTATTAAATTCAAATAAAATAGAGGGTGCCTATTTCTTGGCATCGTCTCCAAACCTCTGTATTCTTCTTCAATGTAGCACCCTCCCTCCCTCCACCTTTCTGGCTTTAGGAAAATTCACTGTCGAAAAATTCACCATGTGAAAATTCACCACCAGCAATTCACGGCCCGGCCTAAGAAAATTACGCATTAACATCTTTTAAGATATATTTCCAAAACTCAGAATTTTTTTTTTCAAAAGATTAATTTGATTTGTGTAGTGAATTTTGCAAAAAAAAATTCAAAATTTTGGGAATATATATTAAAAAATGTTAATGCGAATTTCCATGGCTATGAATTGCTTGAGGTGAATTTTTCTTGAGGTGAATTTGTCATAGCATGAATTTTGCAAAAAAAAATTCAAAGTTTGGAAAATATATATTAAAAAATGTTAATGTGATTAATTTCGGTGGCAGTGAATTGCTTGAAGTAAATTTTTCTTGAGGTGAATTTGTTATGATGGTGAATTTTCTAACAGTAAATTGTTGACAATGAATTTTCCGAAAGTGAATTACTGACGGTGAGTTTGTCTGATGCCCACCTTTCTACCTTAGCGGAGCCTTAAATGTTATTTTGTTGTTTTCAAACCTCCGCCCAAGGTAGATGCAACAGATTTAAGACACAAAATATGTTTTCAGCCCAAAAGAAGTGGCGGCAGCCTTCTCACCTCCCACGCCTTCTTCTCCCCTCTTTCACACTCCCATTCCCAAATTTCAAACACCACTTTTTTTAAATCTGCATATATTTAAATTTTAAGAGGCATCAAGACCTCATCAAGAGGTCGCCACCTCAGTCCTCAACGACTTCAAGAAGGCAGAATAAATAAATAAAAAGGATGTTACAAAATTAAACATGTCAGCTGCTTCGCCTTCAAAATTAGGTGACATGATTGCCACTTTCAAACCATTAAGAATTTAATGCATTTTCATTTCGTCTCATTCGGGAATGGGAATTTATGTCCCCCAACAGCTGCTCCACATTCTTTATTTTATGATATTCTTAAAAAAAAGTTTCAAGTTTTTAAGAGAGTGAAGTTACATCAATAGTCTGAAAAACTAAAATTTGAATAACCTTTTGTTGGATGTTTAGAATTATCTGAGAACAGATTAGGATGTGTGGAATGATGTCATCAAGTTTGGACTTCAAAATCATTTTTTAACAACTTTGAAAATCATTTGAAACAACTGTTTTCATAAATTGTTGGGTAAATTTTTTTGATTTTTCAATTTTTTCGATTAATAAAGAATTTGATCATGAAAATTTGTTACATTTGGTGAAATACATATATAAACATATCTATAAAATGATTTTACTCCAGCCCTTACCAATTTTGAAAAATAATTAATTTTGTAAAACTTAGAGTCTAGAGTAGGAGATTACGATCAATCAAAATCTTTATTCTTGCAAATTTGAGTCAAATTAAGGCTTCTTGATGTAGTGAGATGCCAAGAATACCCAAAAAAATCAAAATTGAAAGAAAACAAACCAACATTTTTTTGGTTGATGCATTGTTTATGAACCTAGATGCTCATGCATCAAAATACTAACATCTAGTGATTTACCATTTTCAAAGGATTAATTATTTTCATAAATTCATTCTTTTGAATTTCAATATCATCTTCATACTCAATATTTTTAAAATATATTATTTACAAAAAAAATTTGCATCCTTGCTTTGAATATTATTATCCTCAATGGTGAAGAGTTTTGATAAAATCCTTTAAAAGCTTCTTCTGTAACATTACTATCATCCACCAACTTATCTTCTATCTTAATTGGCTTAATTTTCCCTTGGCCAATTTCAAATTTTAGAATACTAAAATTGTTATCCATTCCCAAGGATAGAAGGTGTCTAGACTATCCCCATGGTGAAAAGTTCTTTACTAAATTGCATATCAAAAATCGTGATATCATCATATTCTTGTTAATTCTTTAGATGCCTTGCAAATAGCTTTCAAATAAATGTGTATTTCAATTGTTTGTTATGCCATTTGGGTTGACCAATGCTCCCACAACATTTACTTGTATGATTAACAAAATTCTTTTACAATTCACTATTTCATCTTTTTTTTTTTTTTTTTTACTATTTGGATCATATACTCATCTTAAGTAGAATATGGGAAGAGATTTCATGCCACATTCAAAAAAGTCCTCAACAATTTTGTAACATCACAATTTTTTGTTTACAATTTGAGGGGTTTGTTTTCTGTGAAGATGATACAATATTTTGGGTACATTTTTGTTGAACATGGAGTACATTTGGAAGTTGCGAAGATATATGTAATTTAGGAATGACCCAAAATAAACACCTTTTGAAAATTTCATTTACTATTTATGGATTTGGAAATATTCATTGGAAATTTGTATATGGTTTCTCTCACAAAAGTTGCCTCATGAATCAAGCTAGATAGTCAAGTTCACGAAAAAAATATTTTAGTTCAATCAAGCACACTATTCCCTACAAATTATTGCACAACTAGGTGTTACACAACCATTTTATGAAGATATATGTAATTTAGGAATGAACCACAATCAAGACCTTTTGAAATTTTCATACTATTTAAGGGTTTGGAAATATTCATTGGAAATTTGTACATGGTTTCTCTCACATTAGTTGCCTCATGAATCAAGTTAGATGTTCAAGTGCACAAAAATTATTTTAGTAGTTCAATCAGACACACCATTCCCTACCAATTCTTGCACAACTAGGTGTTAAGCAACCATTTTATGAAGATATATGTAATTTAGGAATGACCTAGAATAAAGACCTTTTGAAAATTTCATATTGTTTAAGGGTTTGGAAATATTCATTGGAAATTTTTACATGGTTTCTCTCTCATTACTTGCCTCATGAGTCAAGTCATATGGTCAAGTGCACAAAAAAATATTTTATTAGTTCAATCAGACACACTATTCCCTACTAATTCTTGCACAACTAGGTGTTAAGCAACCATTTTATCTATGGAGATGCATCTAAATATGTATTTAGAGTGGTTGCAACTTAATTTCATCACTAGGTTGTTTACCATAATGAAACACTCATTTCCATAAGAAGAAACACTACATATGACTGAGAGGTTTATGCTAGTGGCTAGGAATGTAATCATTAAAACTAATAGACATTGGTAAAGAAGACCATCATTCACATTGGTCCCAACTTGTTACAATTCTTGTAGACATAGGATAAATTGCAATATCAGAAGTACTAGAAATGGTTTTTATGACAAACAATTCCATTTTAACATCGACCATATGGAAGTGCAATCTAGTAGTGATACCATTTGGGTCAACTCTAAATCCAAGTCCACATTATGATTGGTTCATGGGGGAAAGAGACTAATACTTATCAATAATTATATAACAATGCAAAATTTTCATATTTTTATTAGGCATTGCATTGTGGCATATCAAATCCATAT
Organism: Sequoia sempervirens; assembly: GCA_007258455.2. Classification (NCBI taxonomy): domain Eukaryota; kingdom Viridiplantae; phylum Streptophyta; class Pinopsida; order Cupressales; family Cupressaceae; genus Sequoia; species Sequoia sempervirens. The sequence goes on along the minus strand of VDFB02056464.1, from coordinate 60,627 downwards.
TACCATTTGGAAGATGAAATCTTATATTTTTTTGGATGTATGCATAAGAAACAAGGAAAAGAATAAAAAGTGCTATGGGAAGCTCATCTCAGCAAAGTTGTAAGCTTTTTTGGAGTTGAAAAGATCTTTGTAGTTTTGAAGAATTTTATTTTGAGTAAAATACATTGTTGGAAATGTTGTCATTGATGTTAAATTAAATTTATGTTAAAGGAAGAGTATTGTCTTGATTGAAGTCTAATATTGTCATTGATGTCAAAGAGGTTACAATTTTATGAAGATTTAATGGCCAAAGAATTTAGATTTTATGGTAGATTTAAAAATCATGATGTTGGATGACCTCATGTTTAACACCCAAGACAAGGTGTTATAAAATGTATGCTCACCATCTTTTTATATATGTTACAAGACTTATATACATAGAGAAATATAATGGCACCCAAGCAAGAATAAATAGATTTGACTTAAATTTTCCATATCTTATTGAGAACAACAACTAATAAAGGATAGTGAAAAATGATAGTCGACCCATGCTAGTCGACTATACCTTGGTGCCTATGATGAAGATATCTATAAATAAAAATTGCCTATGAAAAGACGTGAAAGATTAATGAGAAGCATGTGAAGATTAATAAGCAACATGTGAAGGATTAATAAAGAGCAGTAATGAATGATTATACATACAACGATTTATAAAATCAACAATTCGTTAACTAAAGAGCAACAATTGTACCAACAAATGTAGTGATTCCTTATTATGAAGAAATTTATATGCAACAATTAAAAATAAAAGGTGGCAGCAATTAAACAAAAAAACAACAATTAAGTAAGTAATGAAAAGGTAGAGATACGTTCTCCTAAGTGATGCCTCTCTTTGTGAAGACACATCTCTCCAAATGGTTGGCCCTCTTAGGGACTTTACAAGATATAAAATAACATAAGTAGAGATATAAATATATGATCTTCAATGTAAAATCACATGAATATCATAAGACTTGAGAAGATTTAGAAGGAGTATACAAAAATTTAGAAGAACAAATATTGACAATAAATGTGAAAAGGTCAACTCCCTTCAAAGAGCTGCATCTCTTGAGGAGTCAATCCTCTTAAAAAGGCGTAAATGGTTTAAATAGAGGATGCACAGGCATAGGATCAACATTATAGTAGATTGGAGAAGAAAATTATTGGTGAGGTTGGTGCCTCATATTATAGGGGTTGATGCCTCTAGTAGGTTGTTACCTACAAATTTGAGAAATTGGAGTATCTTAGGTGTTTGTACCTACAAAATTTATAAAAAGAAGATTAATAAAAACAACATTTTTCTATGGTTTTCTCCTATAAGGGTTTCCATGTAAATTGTTTGTTCCTCTTGTGTTAGATCTTGCATGGTTGTTATTATTGTGATTGAATAAGTTTTAAATTGAAAAGATTGTATTATACTAATTCACCCCCCTTTTAGTATAATAATGTGCTCATCGATTGGTAGAAGATTCTTTTGGAATTAGTCTAACAAATAAGAAGGTAGATCTAAAGAGCACACATGGGTGGACAAAAAGGATTCTCTTCGGATGCAAGGGCATCTTTTGATGCATTTTGTGTCATGTTGCAAAGCTTTTGAATTTTGACTTTTTTTGAGTACATAAGGTCATTTTTGACCATTTTGGGCCTTTTGGAGTCATGTGGGGTCAATTTGTTGGGTAGATGTCAAAGTTGTCAAAAATTGCACAAAATTGTTAATGTTGTCAATGTTGTAAATGCAACTTTGCATTTTTGTTTTGTGGGAGTTAGGAAGTGGTTTGGTAGTTATGAATCATTGGAATTCAATGCAATGGAGGGGTTCACATGCCAAGAAAGGTTGGGGAGAGTTTTGGAATGAAAAAATTTCATTTTGCAACATTTTTCCTTGAGTTTTCTTGTGTAACATCCTGTAAATCATGTTTGTACTACCTTGTACGAATTGGTACAGACCTACAAGTGATTGGACAAGTTGAAGAATGTTTTAACCTTTTGAATGCTTTTGGTTTGAGAAAATTTCTTTGTGTTTTGCAAAAGATATAGCCTTTTTTGTGTTGATAGGTCTAAACCCCACCTAGGGTTTCTAGGGAACAAATAAAAATAATGGACAAAGTTTCCACCATTGAAAACCCATGAGACTTGGTGGAGAACTTTGTCCTATTGCTGCCCGCACTTTGGTAAGAGGAGAGGTCATAGTTTTCAATTTTGATGTAGTTATTAATGACATTGTACTCTCATTTGTATATAAACTATCTTCAAATAAGTCTTGATGCAAGGCTTAGAGCGGTTGAGACTAATCAGAGAAGAGGAGTGGTCACAAGAGATTTGAATGATCAAGAAGAGGAGATGAATGAAAAAGTCCACCACAAGAAGAACCCAACGAAGAGAGATGTTGATGAGATAAGGATGGAGAGATTGTTGAGAGCAGTCAAAGGTGAAGGTTCCAAGGTGAAGATGGAACTCCTCATGTATTAAAGTAGCTTGAATAGTGAGGAACTTCTTGATTGGATAGGAGAGTTAAAAGAATATTTTGAATTTGAAGATGTGCCTAAGGAGCAACAAGTGAAGTTGGCCAGAACAAAGTTGAAAGGCCATGCATCCCTTTGGTGGGATTATGTGCAAGAATAGAGAAGGAAGAAAGGAAAAACAAAGATCACCTCTTGGAATAGGATGGTTGCAAAGTTGAAAGGTAAATTTCTTCCTAGTGACTATGCCACTCAATTTGTAACACCCCTCCCAAAAATATTATAAATAATTAACTAAGTTTGAGAAAAATTTCTGAAGCAAGTGTTGATAGAAAATAACTTATGAAACATAAATGATACCGTAGCCTAATATAGCTGAAAGTATTAACTAATTAAATAACAATATTTATTAGTGAAGCTAAAGAAAAAGAAAACAATTTCACTAACAAAAAGAGCATACTCCTAAATCTATAATATTACTATCTTATCACTTTCAACCTATAACAAACATCTTTATACAAAAGTATTGATGTCATTTCAATAGTAATATAATTAAAAAAAACCATAAATCATAATGTAACATAATCAATAAAAAAACACAGAATTTGTGATTTGCACTAGCATGTTATAGAAGAGAAAGTTTCTTTAAGATAAATCAATGGAAACACAACCATTATAAGATTTTGTACTTGAATACAAACTATCAAACTTCATGCTTGGTCATTAGCATCAAGAAAAGTCATGGTTAAAGAAAGTGATAGACACAAGAAATATTTGAAAATGTCTTTTCTACCAAGCTATTCTGGAAATGAATCATTTACTTTCTAATTTATTACATGGCACTTAGTCTAACATGAACTATTTTTAGACTATTATCAGATACAAAATAGTAACTTTTTCAAAATTTTCACGAAGGTGCAAAAATTGTTTTACAAGAACCAAAAAGTTAATATGGAAGACAATATTTGGCAATTCAAACAAGTAAATGGTTGTGCAAAGGGGTTCATAGTCGAACTGGTGGCGAGGTGATGGTGCAGATCGTGGTACAATCATGGTTACTAGGAATTTCAAATGCATGGAAGGGAACAATTGGATGATTACCAGGGAAATGTTAAGGCTGTGACTAAGGGAAAGGAGCAAGCAATACATTGAACAAGGGATTGTTTCATTTAATTTGTGGGTATTAAGAGTTTCTATTGTTTTAAACCCATGTTTAGGGACACTATTGTTTGTTATGTAAATAACAATGCAACACATATTTGATCATAATCAGCCTTAGCCAGTTAGGAAACAAGAAAGAAACCATATTCAAAGGATTCTATCAACGAATTATTTTATTCTCAGTAAAGTAATTTACAAACTTCATTTATTGATGCTTTGATGCATAGTTATCAATGTTGGAGAATCAAGATCATAAAGTATAACTAGAGAAAAGAATTTTTAGAAATCGACATTTACTTATGAGCTAGCTCATATAGCTTTATAGTGATATACAATTAGTTCATTGTTTCTATTATAGATATATGTTGTTGGAAATTACAAAAGAACTACCCGATCAATGTTTAATGAAATAATACACACAAAAGGATGATCTATAAACTTGAATCCAAATTCTATTCGCATATATCCCTTTTTTCTTTCAGCCAGAGACCATTTCATTTTACAACTTTGATTAAATTCAACAATCAGATTGTAACAACAATATATCAACTTGTCACACAACTAATTTCCTTAAAATTTAAATTGCTTTATTAACCTGCAATATAGAATAGAGTAGCCTAGCCCATCCCTGCTCTCCTCCCAACCTTAGGACTAATAACTCCACCTCCGAGTAGGAGACAAGTCCATATGCACAATATAGATAAAATAAACAAAAACTCACAATCATTGACTCACTCACAAAGAACCCACTCACAGATTCTTGTAAAGGGGGAGAAGGGGGATTCCCTTCCCTCTTGGGGAACAACATCACATTTTCATTCACATTCAATTTCATCCTCACCACATAACCTTCTTCATAACAACGCCCAATTCACATCTCATTCACATCCAACGATCCCATTTTCCATCCAATACCCAATCCACCCATTCATAATACTTCCACAACTAGCCACTCCTTATTCCTCCAAACACCCAACTCCATTACCAGATATATACACAAATACATTTACCACAAATCCCCAAGAGAGGCTTTGCACCCTACTCAACCCCAAACGAAGGAGGTTCTCAACCCTCATATGAGATCAACTCTTTATACACATCCAAATCCCCATTACAAAACAAGAATTCTTCACAAAACAAGAAGTAGCAAAAAAATCCCCCACACAACAAGAAAATATCACAAACATGCAAAACTTCATCAAAATTTTCAAATAAAAAAACATACCTTGGTTTTCCAAGTTAGGATCAACCCAATATCCAAATCAAAATATTCAATTTATTCCTACAATCAAGATCCATTTTCCCAATGCTCTTTCAACCAATTCCCCAAATAGAAGCAACAATATTTACACCCCTCTTCCCCAAAACATAAAGTGAAATAGAAAAAATAATTCCCCTTCTACTACCACCATTTCCCACTTAAAATATATTTCCTCCCAACTCTTCAACTTCCCTTAAATTAAAAGATCATTCAAATGAAAACATATTTCCCTTGACAAATAATAAAATAGAAAAAAAATACAAATCAAATTACTCTTAAACACTAAACCCCCCTTACAAAATTAAAAACCAATAACTAAACATTTAACATTTGAACTTTGTCTCCAATTCTTAAGGAACCTGAGCTTCCCACCTGCACTATCTCAATAGAAGCATTAGCATATTTTGGAAATTATAAGATCAAAACATTAAATATAAACATCAATTTTTTCTACCATCAAGAAATTATAGATTTATCATTTAATAATTAAAGACATTTATTCTTGTGAAAATTAATCTTTTAACCAAAACACTTTATGATCATATCATATCATTTATAAGCAAATAAATATCTAGACATGTATATCAACATTATGTCCATAATTTGAAATGACAATATCCATAAACCAAAATCTCCACATAAACCATGTCCAAAACACCAAACTCCATAAATATAAAATCAAACCAAGGTCCCTAGTATAATGCTAGCTATGCCTCACATGTATATGAAATTACAAAACTTGAAGCAAAAGGCATGGATGTAAAGGAATATATAGAAAAGTTTTAAAAACTAAGTATTATATTAGGCCATATGGAGGATGATGTTGATAAGTTTGCAAGATACCTTAATAGGTTGAAATATAGCCTACAATATGAATTGAGTCTTACAAGCCGTAGGACGGTGGAAGAATGCTATCAATTAGCAATGAAGGCTAAAGAGAAGATGAAAAGAAGACAAGAAAAACAAAACAAAGGTAGGGGAAGGACTTTCAGAGGAAGAGGATCATTTGGTGGTAGAGGATAGTCTCAAAGGACTCAAGGAGACACAAGCAATTCTCAAGAACAAACTTCAGATTAAAGAGGCAGTTTTAGAGGGAGAAGATCCAATTATAGGGGTAAATTTGGACATAGAGGAGGATCAAGTGGCTTCATTGGAAAATGAAATGTAAAAAACTTGCAGGTCACCAAGCATGGGAGCGTCGTGAAGAAAAATCAACTACTTCTTTTAGGAGTGAAAGGAGGAGTCAAGTTGCACAAGGTGGGGATGCTGAAAGTGTGAATTCTTCACCACAAATTGAAGAACTAGAAGTTGGAGTCTTTGTTGATGAGGAGAATATGGATCAAGGTACCCATGGAGAAGGAGCCACCCCAAAGGAAATCACTCTTTAGGACCACTTGCAAATTCGAAGGTAAATGATGTCAAGTTGTCATCGATTCTTGTAACACTAATAACTTAGTTTTTATGGAAATGGTAGAAAAGTTAAAGTTGAAAAGATTACCCCATGCCTCTTCATATAAGGTATCATGGTTAAATAAATGGAAGCAAGTGTTAGTAAATGAACAATGTTGGGTAGAGTTCCAAATAGGGAGATATAAGGAAAAAGTGTTGTGTGACATCATCCCTATGGATGTTTTCCATATGTTACTTGGTAGGCCATAGAAATATGACAAAAAAGCAGTCCATGATGGTAGGAAGAATACCTGTCATGGAGAAGGATGGGGTCTCTTACACTCTAACACCATTGAAAGAGGAAAGCTAAGAACAATTGGGATCAAATGTGATGTTAGGTGAGAAAGAGTTCATTAAAACCATGGAAGAGGAAGAAGTGGGCTTTGAAATCATAACCAAACCTAGATCTATTATGACAACAGTTAGGATGGATGAGTTACCTTTGGAAATCCAAGATTTTCTCAAGAAGTATATGCTGATATAGTGGTAGAGGAAATTCCAAACATCTTTCCTCAAATAAGGGATATTAGCCACTGCATTGACTTCATACCATGGGATATTTTCCTAATAAAACAACCTACAAAATGACACCACAGTAGAATGAGGAAATCAAAAAACAAGTGCAAGAGTTGTTTGATAAAGGGTTGATTAGATAAATTCTTAGTCCTTATGTGGTTCCAACTATCTTAGCACTTAAGAAGGGAGGTGAATGGAGGATGTGTACAAATTCTAGGGTCATAAATGAGATTACATTCAAATATAGATTCCCAATTCCAAGGATAGAAGATTTGATGGATTGCCTAAGTGGAGCAAGTTATTTTTCCAAGATAGACCTTAAAAGTGGGTATCACCAAATCAGGATAAAAAAAGGGGACGAGGCGAAGAAAACATTTAAAACAAATGAAGGGATCTATGAATGGCTTGTGATGCTTTTTGGTCTCTCCAATGGACCCAACACCTTCATGAGGCTCATGAATGAAGTTGTCAAACCATTTATTGGTAAGTTTGTAGTGGTTTATCTTGATGACATTTTCATTTTTAGTTTTAGCAAAGAAGATCACTTACACCATTTGGGTTTTGTATTAAGAAGATTAAATGAGGAGAAACTAATGATTAATCTAAAAAAGTGTGAGTTCATGAAGAAAAAGCTGCTATATCTTGGGTTTGTGGTCACAAAGAGAACATTGAAAATGGATCCAAGCAAAGTTGAAGCAATCTTGAATTGGCCTCCATGTAAATTAGTTGGAGAGGTAAGAATTTTTCATGGATTAGCAAGATTTTATAGGAAATTTATTAAGAGTTTCAGTCATGTGTGTGCACCCATAATAGAGACTATAAAGGGAGATAGGAATTTAAGGAAGTTTGTTTGGATTGAGGAGGTTGAAAAGAGCTTTCAGTATTTGAAGAAAAGAGTAGCAAGGAAGCCTATATTAGCTTTACCAGATTTTAATAAGGTCTTTTCATTTGAATGTGATGCTAGTGGCTATGCTATAGGGGTAGTTTTGAGTCAAGATAACAGACCTATTGCTTTCTTCAATGAAAAATTTGTGATCTAGAAATGTTTGCTATGGTACAATCTTTAAAAAAATGGAGATATTACCTTCTTCCAAAGGAGTTTGTAGTATATACTAATAACCATGCTCTTCAATTCTTAAATAATCAAGAGAAACTCAATCATAGGCATGCAGAGTGGGTGGAATACTTGCAAGGTCTCACTTTCACTATTAAGCACAAGAAGGGATAGTCCAATAAAGTGGTTGATGCTTTAAGTAGGAGGGAACTAATGGTGTAGGAGATTCAATTGCAAAGTGTGGGGGTTGAAGCATTAAAAGGTATGTATGTTTCAGATGATGTAAATTTCAAGGAGATATATGAATATATTGTAAGCAACCTCGTAGCAATACCAATGAGAAATGACTTGATTTTCTAATTCAAGATGGTTTATTATTTAAGGGAGCACAAATTTGTGTGCCTAAGTGCTCAATGACAAACAATATGATTAAGGAAAAGCATTGTGGGAGTTTAGCAAGTCATTTTGGCCTTTATAAAACATTGTTGTAACTGAGAAGATATTATTTTTGGCTTGAGATGCAAACTAATGTAAGAAGGTTTGTTGAGAGATGAACTATTTATCAAAGAGAAAAAGGAAACAACATGAATGTAGGTTTGTATTAGTCTCTTCCTATTCCAAATAGGCCTTAGGAGTCTATTAGCATGAATTTTCTCATGGGGTTACCGAGAACACCAAGGGGTTTTGATTCAGTCTATGTTGTAGTTGACCAGTTCTCAAAAATGGCTCATTTCATCCATTTTAAGAGCACTAATGATTCCTCATATATTGTAGGTTTTTTCTTCAAATAAGTTGTCAAAATTCATGGTTTTCCATTGAGTATAGTTTCAAATAGAGATATTAAATTCATTGGGAATTTTGGAGGACCTTGTGGAAAAAACTTGGCACCAATGTCAATTTCAATTCTTTCTACCATCCTCAAAATGATGGGTAGATTGAGGTGGTTAATAGAAGCTTAGGGAACCTCTTGAGATGCCTATCCAAGGAAAATTCTACTTATTGGGATCTTGTCTTGCCTCAGGAAGAGTTTTCCTATAGTGATTCAATGAATAGGAGTATAGGGAAGAGTCCTTTTAAAGTAGTTTATGGTTTACAGCCTAGAGGGGTATTTGAGTTGAGAGATATTAGTTTGTAGAGAAAGGGGATTCTCTACTCATGAGTCTCTTTATTCTCAAGATATCCCCAAGGGGTGAATTTCCCTAAACTATCTCAAGGAATAATGCGAGAGTTCTAGAATGAAAAAGAGCAAGACACAAAGGTTTTCTAGAAAGACTAACAAGCTCTCATCTAAAGAATGACAACATGAAATACGGATGACAACACAACACACTAGTGTTGCAGAGGTGTGTTGGTGTCTCGTATGAAACAAAAAGCGAGAATATCCTGAAAAATAATGTGACTACTAACAATCTTATTACTGAGAACTTGCAAAATGCGAGAAAATGACAAAATATAATAAAACTGAAGTAAGGAAAAGTAAATGGTAGAACTAAAGAGGATAGAGAAAGAAAATTTCTCACAACAATCCAAGTAATGAAGCCTCTATCATATGAATGTCTTTGATACTTGCATGTGTAAAATATGAAGAAAGTGTTCAAGCTGTATAGGGGTTTGCCTCATTCAAACCCCTATTTTAGTGTTCCCACCTCCATGGACATCTAAATAGAGAGAGAGAAATAAAGTATGCAATGAGTGATAAAAGAAAACCCTACTATAGAGGAGAACTTGTATGACAAAGTATAGATAAAATAGTTAGGGGATGTGTGAAATCCTAAGATGCTTGCAAGCACAAGATAAGGGAGGTATTGTATGCAAGGCTTAAGGAAGCCAAGGATGGAGACAAAGATAGCTACAAGAGCAAAGAGTGATGCAAAGAGTGTTATGAGAGCTTGAGAATGTTGTTGTAGCAAGTTGTATGGAGCTATGCAAGAAAGATAGCAAAAGCAATAAAGGAGGAAAAGGAAAGAGCTAAAGATAGAAAGATTTAGAAAACCAAAATAGATTGAAAAGATAGCATATAAAGAAAGAATAGGAGTGAAAAGAAGCTTCCTGGGTGGTTACAAGGTGTCCTGAGTTGTTACCACTGACAAAAGAGGCTGACAAGTGGGAAACATACTCCAAAATAGTCGTTTGAATGTTAAAATGTCACAGGATGTTTGTGCGGTGCACAAACATCCACGTGGTGCGCTAGTGTCCAGATACATCACACTAAAAAATGACAAGAATGGGAAACGTCCAAGGTTTGATGCAAAGTTGACGCAGGAAGGTAGCTAGTGAAAATGGGTTTGAAATATCCTGAGAGGGGAAAAAAAGGTTTATGTAGAGGCTAAAATGAACCTACACAAGTGCTAATGGAGTGGACACTAAAGCAAATGCAAGAATGTATGTGGAATTGCAAGGGGTGCAATTTTACAACATTACATTTTTCCTCCACTTTAGTGGGCATATGAATCTACACTAGTATGCATGCTAAAGGAAATCTACTAAACATAAATAACATCATGATGCTAAAAGGATACTGTAGAGGAAGCAGAAAACACTTTGAACCAAGGAAGCTTGCCCCCAGGCTGAAGACCTGCAAAAAATGCATTAAATAAGAAAAACCTACACAAGACTAAAAAGAAGAAAATAGTTGTATGGGGCTCTCTTTCACCTTTAGGGTTTTGGACGTAAAAGGAGAGACAATAAAAAGCTATGAAATTGAAAGTGTGCACCTAGGAGACTGAAGAAGGCAGAATGAAGGTCTGGATCACTAAAAAATCTACTACTAATGCTGACTGTGACTCATTCGACAAGTTGGGTGAATCGGTCTAGTTTCCAAGAAAATGTGCGAGAATAAGTTTCAACCAAAAGGGTATCCAAATCTGCAAAAATCTCTGTCAAGCTTGTATAGTGGGACTCATTCACCAATAGTGGCGAATCAATCCACTTATACTTTTTTGGAAGTTCTGAATTGGATTCTACTCTCGATCTGCTCTACTCTTTTTGACTGATTCCTAGATCCGAAACTGCAAATTTCCACCTGTAGACCTTTTTCAAGCTTCTCCAAGGATTGATGATAACTTTAGGGATTTGATAACTTTTCTCCAACTTGGCCTCTTGACAAATCTGCAACCTATCCTTGCAAATCACACACAAGAAGAGGGAAAAATGTTGTGGGGTTAGTGAATAGGGGTTTTCCTTGGTCAAACCCCTTGTTGGTAATTAAACCTTGAAATGAAAGAAAATATGAAAGGAGAATGATGAATGAAAAAATAACAATGTTGTAACTCACCAAACCATTGCAATCAAGTGTTGCAATTATGCTTGAAATGGCTACAATGGATGTGGTTCTTGACTCTTGCTTGAAGGAGAAAGATCTTGAATATAATGCTTGTTTGGATCATGAACTCTACATCACAATTGTTAGCACAATGACAAATATAAAGAATGCCATCTTTGACATGATGATTGGCACTTGAAGAATTATCTTAAATGTTTGACAATCTACCCTTGAAATGCTCTTGTGAATGCTCAAATGCTCTTGTGAAATCTTGAATGCTATGATCACTTGATTGTTTGTTAGGAGAAATTGAGTGAAAGAACCTTGTATTTATACTTAATTATGCAAGAATTCCCAAAATTACAACACTACAAGCCGACCTCAGATCTAGGAGAATAAAATCCTGGCAAAAATTAGAATTTAATTTGAATTTTGGTCACACCTTTTCCGAATGAGTCCCATCATATATAATGTATGGGACCAAAAATGAAAAGTGCTTAGAAATGTGTGAAACCTGCATCGGGGCCAAAAAGACCTAGGTGGGACTCATTCATCCAAGGTGGAAAATGAGTCCCCTACACTAAGTCAGGGCCACACAAGCCAAGAAAACCTTAATTATGATTGGTTACTAATTGGTGTGGAGATTATCCTCAAAAAGATGAAATAAATGAAGCTTATGGATGCAAAATAGGGCCAATTAAATCATAAGAAATCCCAACTATTAATGACAAGCCTAAATAAATGTGTGTATTATAACACTTTACAACACTCCAAATAAGGAAAAATTAAGGTTAATTATGATTAAAATTGTGTTTGTTATGCTTAGTTAATTGATAAAACCCTATAAAAGTGTGGAAGTATGTTACAACACTCCACAACACTTTTTCAAGGCACCATTGAATTACATTAGTTCACAAGGGTCTAAGACCTAATGTGAATGTGTTATCCACATTACAACACTAAATCAAGACAACATTAAGCCAAAATCCACAAGGAGGACCCAAACGAGTGTGAAAATGTCAAGGGATCCATTTTACTACACTATATTTAGCCCCCACTTTAGTGAGAGGATGAACCTACTTCAAACTCAGACTAAAGTAGACAATCATGCATCAAGAGGGGTTCAAATGTACCAATGCTAGCAAGATGAGACAACAATGATCAAGAGGGGTGATCAAGCCCCCAAGATCAAGATCCCATGGCAAACCAACATGAGCACAAAGGAACACACATGAGAATGATATAAGGAACAACGAGAAGGCACAAGCATACACTACCAAAGGTGAAAAAGAGAGAAGGGTGAAATAAAAGAATTAGATCAAGCTTCGACTGTTTGTCCATCATGATGTGGATCAAATCTAGGTTATTTATTTGATAAATACTCACTCTAAAGCAACGAAACTCTTGGTTGTTTATTAGGTGAGAAGTCCTAAAAGGTGAGAAACATACACTCATGGCTAGTATGCAATCACATGCATCGAAGTGGCTATGAGAAAAGTCATGCCTCCAGATTGGGCTTCCCACTCAAACCATACTAAAGTTATACCTCATGATAACCTTAATAAGGTGCCACACAAAAAAATGATTTTTGAGCTTCATGGGACAAGCAAAATTTTATATGCTTGAAGCTCATGAACAAATAGGATGGCTCCATAGGCATGAAAGTTGTGTTATGCAAGGTGGCCATATAACAACAAAAGCAACATGCAACATGCAAAGAATGTTCAAAGGAGTATTGCTTAGTTCATGCGAGGTCTTTTACTTAGGGAATATTGTGCCTAATATTTCTAAGAGAGGACCAATCAAAGAATAGAAAATTCACAACTTAGGGGATGCAATGTGTCACATCAAGCCACTAAGAGGAATCTAATATGCTAAGAGAGATCATTCTCCTAAAGGAAATTACATCCAATTTCATCCACAAAGTGATAAATGCCTCATATGAAGTAAGAAGGTTGCACTAAGAATGAAGAAAATGCAAAAGAATAATGCCAATGTATGCCCTCACTTTAAAGAAATTGCTAAACACTGTATTATGAGAAATTACTTTAAAGTAGCAAATGAAAAATGCAAACAAGAAAGAAGACATGATATCCAACTTGGAAAGCCCTATGCCAAGTCATATGTTTTTGAGTAAAGCTGCGTCATGTAAGAGAAAAGAAAAGAGAGGGGTTGCCCCAAAAATGAAAACACCAAATACATAAGGGATCTATGGAATTGGGGTTAGTATGTTCTTTGCTGCAATGTTTTTCAGAGAGATTGGAACTATCATCATCCCCCAAATACACAGAATTGGAAGAATGGCACAAAGAGAGTGAAAACAAAGAAAAACCTTTTGGGTCAAAATGGAAGAGACAGGGTGTCTCAATGCCTTGCGTCATCCCCAAAAGGAAAACACAAGACAAATGAAAAGATAAACGAAAACAAAAAAGAAAAATCCTTTTAGGTCAACATGGAAGAGACGTGAATGTCTTGACGCCTTGCATCATCCCCAAAAGGAAAACACAAGGGGTGGCTTTAGAATAGTGGTTTACAAATTATATGAGGAAGGAAATTTTGTTTTTTTCCTTTTCCCCAAACTCAAGGGGTTCGGTTGAGCCCAATGGTTCGACCGAATGTCATTATGGGTTCGACCGAACCCACAAACCGTAAATAAAAATAATCATATTTAAATGGGTTTGGTCGAACATGGGTTCGACCGAACCCCCTTAAATATGACAAAAAAAACAAAAAAATTCTCATTTCGATTGTCATTTTCACTTTCTAAATTTACCAGTTGCTTTCCCTGTGTGTGGTGAACTGAGACCATGACGGCGAGCAAACTGATTTCTTCTTTCTAGTGAACACAACCTCATCTTCGTCTCTCCAAACTTCATCAACCCGACTTGCATATCGTGCACAAAGTATTTGAAATTTGAATTTTTTAGAGTTCAAAATGCATTTACATGTTAAATTTTGAAACCCTAGATGCAATTTTTTTCAAATTTGTTGAATTCAAATTGGATTTGTTTGAAATTTTTTAAAGCGTTTTCAAATTTGTTGAATTCAAATTGGATTTGCTTCCCCATTTTGCATACATTTTTATGTCCTATGTGTAAATGAAATATGCCTTCCCATTTCAGCAATCAAAGCTATGGATAGCCTGCTCCTAAATGGAAAGACCAAGTGAAACATATATAAGAACTTAATAGCATATGGAAACAGACAATATAAAGTTATGAAGTTCAAATAGAACCACAAATTGTATCATTTGTAACATTAAAAATGTCCATCTCCACATTTTTGGTGGTATGTAGGTATTGCACAATAAGATAGAGGATGTAAACTGATTAAGACTTGGATAGTATTTTAAAAGGAATTTGAGGTGTGGAAACACTTCCCATATTAACCTATCAAGAGATAAATATGCAAAATAGAATTAATTTTAGTTACAAGAAAAATGTATAAATTATAAATTTATGACATAATTATGTACATGGGAAAATCCTCTTGGAAGAAAAATCCCACAACCAAAAACATGAACCAATTATATTATTTGATAATAATATCATTTACAATAAAATATTCATGTGCATACCCTTATAGTAGTATCATCAACATGTGATTCATATGGAGTAATTTCTAGTAGCATGATGATACCTATAAAATCATTATGCTTTCTCCATCTCAAGCACCCATAAATAGGAAAAATTTAAACCATAAACCAAGTGTGGTTTACCAAAGCCATGAGCCAAAATAATGACCTAAAAATGGCACCAAATTTGGCACAAATTCCAACACCATATTCCTTGACTTGGTTTATAGGATGTATTTAGCAAATGCTTTACATCTTGTCAAAAAAATTCAAATCCTCCTCCTCATAACCGACACTCCATTTTTGACATATTCAAACCCATTATTTAAGATGATCTTGATGATTTTCATAATTCTATTCAATATTCTAGTGTAACCCCCCTTTTTTATTCTCTTATGTGTCATATAACATTTCATAAGTAATTCCCATCTTACAATTTCATACAATGCTCTTACAACTTCTTAAATATATAAAAGGGACAACCCTAGTTCAATTAGGATTATTTAATTATTATCACCTACATCCATTCATTACATGTTATTAGTTTTTAGTTGCACACATTATTAGGAAATATGCATTGTCTAAGCAATTGGGGTATATTGCATGTTTGAGAGTGTTTTCCTTGATCTTTTATCTAGTTAAATTAATATCCTTTAAAATCTTGTTTTATGGAGTTTTCATCTTAACTCTAATATGGCTAGCAAATAAAATGACGATTGAATCATTTTTTGATATAATAGCTAATGACAACCATATAAAGAGCCACATTAAAGAAGATGAAAAATAATAATCAAAACTATGATTTAGATACATATATTGCTAAACAAGATATTTTCCTAAATTGATAATTATGTATTGATGCACCTCTCCACACTAAATATCCTCACTCATTGGCTAGTAATTTATATAATGTATTAGGTGGCTATCCTTAGGGAATTAATACTATTCATAATATTACCACTCTAATGGATTTTAATAATGTTGTACCCTCTATGCATCCATCTACCCTTTGTCCTCTTATAATGATTCCTCCTATCATACTATAGTTACCACTTCCATGGGATCCACCACCCATGTCCTACCGCCTTTCTCTTCACTAGTATTTTTCTTATATCCCATCCTTTTATATATTCACACCATTGTTACTACTAGCACTATCCTATATAGATATGTTCTTCATAGCATTCCTCCTTATCCTATGAAAATCTAACCTTATAGTGTAACTTCTCCTTCCATTACCATGTCATTACCTTTCTAGACCTTCCCCTCTTTATACATTCTCCTTTTTATCCCACACGACTCCTACCACTAATATATCCCTATACCTTGGATATACTATTGAAGAAATTTAACTGACTTTCAATATCACAAAAATTAGACCCATATTTTTAAATGTAAAATGTGTATAATAAAGCACAATCCATGCTTCCTAATTCAACTTCACTAATATCTATCGAATTAACTTAGGTTCATTACAATAAGATAATAATATAGCCATAATTAGTTGTCAAGATAATGGTAAAGTTTTCAATAGCCATATTTATCCTTCCACATGCCACCATTAGACATACACATAAGATTCATGAACATCCATACCTATGAGCATCCAAATACAAGAAATATAACTATATATATCATGCACATAATCAACATACACATAAAATATCACACCCATCATCAACACAACTAATAGTTCCCATATCATATTATCTATGTTCTCATACAAATGTGTCTTCAAATACATCAAAGCACTCATGAGTAAATCCACTCTGTAGAGCATACACACAACTAAAAAGGTGCCCCTAAGGTATTTGTCTCCTATATCTATCCTCTTAGCCTATCCTTCTCTATGGATATGTTCCACTCATATCTACCACCCTGAGGTGATCCATGTCTCAATCCTTGTCAAGGTCACTCCTCCTCTCTACATATATCCTTTCTCAATGAGCTAGATCTATCACTGCTACTCCCCAAAACACCTACATTTAAATATTAACTTTTTTTTTAATAAATCATACAACATTGATTAGAACTAACTAAACAATGAAAGCATTTAATATTATAACACCCTATGAATTATATTGAATGTCCCCACCTTGAAATTTATAGCCATCGATGTCAATCACTTATTCATACTATAGCTTTGTTTTCCAAAACACCTACATTTATATAAAAGTGTATTTTTAAGAAAAATAATATTTAACCTACTTTTAACTCAACAATAATGGATGTATTTCTATCATAAACTCTTCGTACTCATAACAGAATCATGGCCTAGGTAGAGTATAAAAAATGTTGTTTCCAACCTCATATGTAAATCTAGAGTTAGGTGCCAAAATTGTTGAATTTCATCCTTTGTGCTATTAATTAGCTTCTTATCGACTCATGGAAGCCTACTGCTAAAAGTCCAAGTATGATTTTCAATAGGACTTTCTAATCATGATCTTATTGATAGTACTTTTGATAATGTTTTACGATTTAGGCTTAATTCAAGACAAGTTTACCTTAATAATTGAGCCTTTTTAATTTTTTAATTTCTTACTAATGATGTTATTACTCTATGAGCAACTCTTTTATCTTTTTCCTTACTATTATTTACAATAGAATTGAATGCATTAAAAAAAACTTTAACAACAATATTATTTCAATCAAACTTTTTGTTTACATGAATCTTTGAAATTTATTTAGTAAAGGTCTCATTTTGTACATCTTTAGTAATTGTATAAAAATTTGGAATTTTTTGGTTAATGTCTTATTGGAAAACCATTCATTGAAATTTTTTGAAGCCCACAACCGCATGGTTTGTGATGACCTCTTGCCTTCAAGAATTTCTATTATGCTCATCAATTTCAAACCATTTTGGGGTTCTTGAATGTTTTTAAATTTTAACAAACTCATTACAAAAAGATGGATTTTGAATTTCTTTTTCTTCTTCACAAAGGTTCTCTCTTCTTATGTAATTTGGAGACACATTGAGTTTCATTGGTTCATGTGAGCTATCAATTTAATCATTGTTATCAACAAGTCAATTATTGAGTGCAATTTCAATGTCATAGGGTTCATATCCACATTAGTCAAGAAATTGTTGATGTATTTCTTCTTCTTCTTCTTCTTCTATGATGCTACTCTTATCAATAGGTGTTCCATCAAATTTTACAATATTTTCACATTCATGTTCAACATTTTTATTTTCAATATTATTGTCACTTTCATTTTTTAAACATTTCATTATATTGAACATTAAAATATCCAATTTAAATGTCATTTAAGGGTAAATAAGGACCTTCATCTTCTTTCAATATATATTTATAACAAGTATATATATTTAAGGGTAAATATATATTTTTAACATATATAATATGTATGGTTGGATTAGTGAGATATTTATAACAAGTATGCAATGAAGTCAAACTTTATTAGATTTGATTCTTAATAAATTAGTTTTAATGATTCAATTTATAGCTTTATGCAATCTATAAGTTTAAATAGTTTGATGGTATCTAAACTTTATACATATAAAAATATGATAAATGTATGATTATTTTGCTTTCCAATCTATAATTTTTTGATGTTCTTGGCTATATAATTGAAGTTCATTTATGTTAACAACTATTAGATTAAATATTTTTATCCCCAATTATTTTCAAATAATTTTATACTAATCTTTGTATTCTTATTCTTTCTTTCATCGTTTCATTTAAAATTTGAACCATTTAAGAATGTTATGTTATAGATTGTAGTCGCCTTCCAATTCTTTTTAAATTGTTAATGGTATGAAAATATTATTGATGAGTAGATGAATTATTACAAGTTCTATTTTAGATTTGTATTCCCTTTAGCTAGATATATTATTTACCAAAGTCTCATTGCTCTTTTAGGTGTACTGTATATATATATATATAACATGGAAAATGCAGATTATGTTCCACCTGTGCCAGATTCTTTGTTTGTAAATACTAGTAATGAGATTAAAAAATTGAGAGATTCATTAGTACAGGGTGCAAACCCGAGGATATATAGTGAAGCATGCATGTTAATATTGCATAGTCTAGAAAAACTAAAAGATGAACTTGAGAGGACTAGTGCATATTCCCCAGATAGAATGACTGCTATTCTTTCCCGCATGTGGGAAGAAGTACATGGTGACGTTCCCCTTAAAAAAATATAGGATAGTGTCACCAAAGAAATGATAAAAGCCACTTGTTTTCCATTTTATCAAAATGTGTGTAAGGTTAGGGGATACCAGGTCACTAGATGTGTCGATCATGCTATGGCCTCATTGATCTACCCACGATTTCTCACAGCACATGGTCTATACCCAAACAATGACCAGATTCCATTGTATTTTGTTTAGCAGTTATATGCTAAGGTCCATTTGGGCCTCAAAGTTAACTACCTGGACATTCCACTATAGGTTGGTTAGGGGCGTGGTAGGATTGTTGATAGGCCCACCTATCATCGAGCAGATAGACCACCCCTAGTGTTTATGGTATTGGTTGGTGACAGGTCTCCTGCTCTCACCCCAGCTCTAACCCCCGTAGTAGATGAGGTTGTCGTTGCTTCCCAAAAGGAAGCAATTGACACTGAAGGTGACATTACGGCTACCACCACTAGGATATCTGATGATCGTGTAGGCTAGTATTTGATGTCTAGACATTCCGAGCCACACCATTTTTAGCATAGTGGACCACCATGGATCCTTTTATAGCGGTTGGCATCCCTACTCCTACATAGCTTGATGCACTTACAAGAGATATGTCACGCTTGACTCTGCATTATTTGGCTGAGGACTTGTTGGAGGCATATGGCCACATTGCATCAGACAATGGGATGGGTATAGAGCATGTTAGAGAGCATTTGAGATGTAGAGTTTGTTCAGTTCCAGGATCCCATCACTCTCAGCTGAGCACTAGTGTGCATCAGGATCCACCTACAGTTCATATGGTAGTTGCATAGACTATGGGTTTTACGGATATGTTGATTGGTTCTGGTTCATCATCATCAATGCCATCTCACCTTCATAGTCCTCTACATTCATCATTTATGGCATGACATGGGATAGATTAGATGGATGCAGATATTGATTCTTTGCTTGATTGTTTGGTGGATATGGTGGAGGTGACTGTTTCAGAGGACTTCGGTCATCCGATATCAGATGATGTGCATGTGCATGTTTCAATTCTTTTTTCATTATTTTTTTATTTTTTTTAACTAGATATTCATGTAAGTTGATATATATGTGTATATATATTGTTATAGGTGAACATACCTCATATCACTCCTAGCCTTGGTCCAGATCATGTGCATGATCGATGTGACTCTGTGGATGAATCTGTTGTCAGTGGACATGTGAGTTTTACATTTTTATATAATCACACGTGTATATGTACATGCAATATATTTATGTATGCATAGATCTAGATTGATATTTAAAAATACAAGTTCATTTAAAAATAACTTTCATAGAATTTATTTAATATAAATTATATGTATTTAACACATCTTGTACACAATTTTATTTGCAGGGCTCAACACATCCATTAGAGCAGGACCGTTCTCATTCAAATGGCCATTCATCTAGGAGTAGACATTCATATTAGGCCATGCACTCTAGATTTATGATCTTGACCACATGTATTTGATATTTGATGATCTCTAACTTACATTTTCTTATATGATATACATACATTTGCTTATTTGTTGATCTTTAGTATTCGACATTTGATGATATTTAATTTACATTTTTCTTTTATGATATGTACATATATTTTCTTATATGTTATATACATACATTTGCCTCTTTGCTTATAATATGTGTTATGTTTATATGTATTGAATCCCTTTACATGTATGTACATGTGTTTGCTTATGGTTTAAACATGTTTACACATAATATATGTATGCATTTGCTTTAAATATTCAATATACATACATGTTTTCTTATTTTATGATCTCTTACAACTTACATTTCCTTATATTCAATATACATTTGATCTCTAGTATAATTTTAGGGAAATCAATGCCACTTTATAATTAAGTTCATTCATGTTGATCACAATAAATTTTTTTTTAAAAATGACTTAAGCAACATGAACCATTGAGTTGAGAACAAGATATAATCTTTTTGACAAGTAACTTGAAATTCAATTCAAATATAATTTTAAGAAAATTCAATTCAAATTATATCGAGCTATTATACGCTTTTGACAAGTAACTTGAAATTCAATTCAAATATAATTAAGAAAATTTAATTCAAATTATACCTCTATTATACATTTTCGACAACTAACTTAAAATTCAATTCAAATATAATTAAGAAAATTCAATTCAAATTATACCTCTAATATGCATTTTTGACACTTTAACAAAATTCTAAAATTACTAGATATGTTGTGCATACCTATGAATTAAATATGTTCAACAAACTCCACAATGAAATAACTTGTTTGTTTACTACTTGATTCATTTAAACTAGGTTCTAGTTATTCTATGTACACTTGAATAATTTTGATTCACTTGGAGGGAAGATTTTGGAGAAGTTTTTGCACATTTATCAAGGAGGCAAATATTAGAGCTCGACAACTTTTCATTTTTATCAATCAAGGAAAAATTTGGAGGATAATTTAACTAAGTTGGTAGAGGACTTGTTTAGAGTCATCTTTAAGTTGAAGAAGAAAATGGGACAACAAAGAAAAAGAAAAATGCGTCTCAACGAAAATTGTCAAAAGAAGAACAAAAGAGGCATGACCAAAACTTGGAAAATTATCATAGAAAGAAACAAGGTACATGCTTGTTTCTTCTCTCTCTCACTCTCAAGTGTGTGTTTAGGACTTTTACTTTGAAGGTTTCTAAGCATCATTGCACTTGAATAACTATAAATACTTTTAAATGTCCTCAAGTCATCTTGGTCATACATACATCATTCCTTTTTTGCTAAGTGGCAAACACAACAATTCCAAACATTGAGAGATACTTTTCCACATGGAACAGTTCTATTAGTAGTTGACTTTGTAGAAAATTACTCCTTTCTACATCAAAAGGAGATTCAATCAGAGTATTACTTTTCAAAGCAGATCACTATTATGGTTCATGTGTGTTATTGACATGCACAATTAGAATTGGATGGTGTTGAGAGTACAAATTAAGAACAAGCCATTAAAAAAGAATCACTTTTATATTAGTGATGATAAAGAGCATGACACACTTTTTGTCCAACATTGCTTTACAATATTTTTTGAGAATTTGAGAAGTAGGGGTGTAAAATTTGAAAATCATTTTGTATGGTCAGATGGATGTGCGGCACAATTCAAATCTTCACAGCCATTCTATGCACTTTGTAGATATCATAAAATCTACAAAATACCACATGTTTGGAGTTTTTTTGAGAGTGGGCATGGAAAGGGTGATCATGATGGAGTAGGAGCTTGCATCAAACGAGCTTTAAGAAAGCATCAAATGAGTTATCCAGAAGATCGTCTAGACAATGCACATGATGTTGTTGAATGGGGCAAGAAACACTTTGCATCAAATGTGACCGATACATCTTCAAGAACAAACTGACACATTCCACATAGAGTGTTTTGGGAGATATTGGGTATGTATAAATTACATTAAATCAAAATTTTGAATTTATTTAAATTTAATATATATATATATATATACATATTTGTTCACATAAGTTTTTTTTTGTACATATGTATCTAGGTGTGGATAGAAGATCGATGCATGGATGCAAGAGGGTAGAAAAAACAAGATCTTTGCATTGTGTTAGGAGTTCAGATAGTCGCCATGGATGGATATTAGACACAAGGGATTACTCTTGTTTTTGCACTAAGTGCATTGAGGGAAACTCTGATTATGCATGCAACAATCAAGAACTTGGATATGTTGGTAAATGGGATACGGTGCCACTAGTTGTTTCAGAAACATATGATGAAAATGAGGAAGAAAGATTTGAAGACATTCCTTTGATTTCAATTGATTATGACCATATTTCAGGATTGGTTAGAAAAGGTACACATGTGTAAGTTTTCAATTATTTAAATATTATATATATCTAGTTAATGATCTTTAGAGACATTTCTAATTTTTTTAGAATTTTTTTGTGTAAATTTGGTGTACAGGAGATGTTTTTGCAGTCATAGAAGAGCCTGGAAACATCAAAGGTGTTAGCTATTATTTATTGTGTTGCACATAAGAGAGGAGTAAGCTAACAGAACTTGAAACAAGTGATGGGATGTCATTTCCCATAGGTGATTTTGAATTTAAAATTTTATATACATTGTATTCACATGTGCACATTACATTATAAACATTAAATATATATTGTACAAACCTTGCGCACGAAAATGTTGCACACGTACATGTCTTACCTTAGGTTCATCTTTACGATGCAAGTTTTGTTGTAGTGCAAGGGACATATCTAAAACAAGTCAAAATTATTCAGCATGGGATTCATTTTGTTGACTATCAACTTGATAACAAGGTATATCAATATAGTCACTTAATAATTGCTACCACTCTACATCTTCATGCACTTCCACATGCACGTGGTCGAAGAAAATGGAGACTAGATAGTGATGATCATCAAAAAATTCTACATGTTATTGAAGAGTGGGCTAAACCAGAATCTTTGACTTAGATTATATCCATGGTTTTCAAGTTCACTTGTAACCCTATACATGTTCAAATGAGAACTTATAGTAACTTGTACATAGATGTAAATCATTTTGTGTAAATTACAATTATATGTACATATTTGTTCCATGGAAAATTCTTAAGTTCAAGAATTTTTTATAGCATCATCTCTCACTTTTTTTGGTTGCATGTAAACCCATATATATGCTTTCAATCCTTTTTTGAAATGTAGTGAATTTTTTTAAAATCATTTTTCCTAAATTACA
>VDFB02056464.1:0-35278 GCA_007258455.2 Sequoia sempervirens | reverse complement strand
TCTCCCCTCTACCCTTAACCGTTAAACCCTTATACCCCCTACCCTTTATCTCTCTCCCACTCCCCCCTCTCTCTCTCTCAAGTATCTCCCTCCTACCCCCACTCTCCTTTTCACTCCCACTCCCTCCATATCTCTCTCTCAAGTCATAATTTAAAACGAATATCATTTATATTAAAAATTAGTTTTTAATAGATGTGGTTCGACCAAACATGTTTAGAATGTTCGACCGAACCCTTTTCAAATCTATTTTTTTATTGTATGTTAAATGGGTTCGGTCAAACCCCCATTCAATCGAACATTATTTTTTTGTTCGACCGAACAGTTGTTCGACCGAACCCACTTATTTGCACCCACATCCTCTCAGGGACCAAAATTGCTCAGAATTTTTCACTTCAAAGCTCGATTTGAGAATGAAAATGGAGGAGATCTAAAAAACCCAACTAGTATCAGGTTTCCCTCAAAATGAGCTATCCAACAAATATAATTTTAATATGTTTTGATTATATTATCTATTTGTTTTTTAAGTTTTATTAAATATAGGTTTTTCACCGAAAACAAAACTCTCTGTTTTGCACACATGGAAAAATAGAAGATTATCAAAAATAAATTAAAAAAAATATGAGTGCACTAGCTATTGGAGTCCTTGATCCAAAAAAAAAATGAATTTTGATACATACAAAAAAGTTATATGCTTATACCGTGCTATGTCCAATTGTAATTTATTTGACTTTGAAACTTGATTAAAGAAAAAAATATTCAATTAAAACCATTCTAACCAAGTGGAAGCATTAGATATCCGAGTTACAAATCTAAATTTGAAAAAATTAGAATTTTATCTCTTCAAGGAAAAAGTTATGCGTTGATACGATGTGCGTCACTTTTTAAAAAATGTTGTTTTTTGAAAAAAACCAATTTTCGTGGGAGATGGAAAAAGAAGTGCAATTTGATTCCAAAAAATTTGAAACAAATATTTTTAGAATGTACAAACAAAATGTGAAAAGACTCTAGTTTGCATCATCTTCAAATTTCTCATGGTTTAACCGCTATAGGTGCTCGAATGTGAAGATTTAGTTAAAAAAAAAAAAGTCAATGTCCAATTTGGCCAAAAATTGTAAACCACTATTGTGGGATCAACCCATTGAGAAAAATGACAAGATAAACAAAAACACAAAAGAAAAATCCTTTTGGGTCAACATGGAAGAGATGTGATTGTCTTGATGCCTTGCATCATCCCCAAAAGGAAAACATAAGACAAATGAAAAAGGATAAAGATAAAAAGTGAAAGAGATGCATGCCATAGAGAAGAATGAAGGAACAAATAGAGGAATGTCACAAAGAAAGAGAGAACATAAAATAGAACATCACAGGGGATCACATTACCCACATGCAATTACACAAAAAGAAAATGAAAAATAAATAATGCAAAAGACTAGTAAGGCAAATGCGAGTCAACCAATGAGCAAGTCATCCACCTCCCAATCTTGTTATGTGTTAACCATAATAGGAGGTCAAATGATAATGTCCCTTGAAGATTTCAACTCTTGTTATGGTTTTTGTATCATTTGGGTGATTTTGTTTTGGTTGGGGAGGGTGGTCATCATGCATTGCTTCAATCAAGTTTGGATCTTGATTTTATTTGTTTAATTCTTTGTGTAACTTATGAGCAAGGGCACGACGTCTACACCTACGCTCTCTAGCACCTCTATTTCTTTTGGTTTTATTTTCAAGTTGTGTAGGAGTGGGTTGATCAATTGTAGGTTTCTTTTCTTCCCTAAGGGGAGGAACAAAAGGAACCATAGGAGGTTGTTCAACAACTTTCTCTTTGACTTTGTAAACTTTTTTTATTCTAGGAGGTGTGATGGGGTTGTTTTCATTGTCTCTTGGTTGTTTGTAGGATATAGGTCAAGTTTCTATTTTAGGTCGGTCTTGGTTGTTTGGGTCTTGTTTAGGTTCAAGCATGCTTTCGTTGAGGATGGGAGGTTCAGAGGTGGATGGAGACATGTTTCTGAGAGATAGTTCAACTATCTTATTTGCTTTAAATTTTTGGTAGGATATGAAAAATAAATCTTCTCTTGGCTTTATAGGTTCCATGGGCTCGGGCCAGAAGGAATCTAAGGAAAAATTTCCTTGATATGACAAATGGTTAAATCCACCATGGTGAATAGTGAATATTTCATTGTCAAAGAGAGACTTTAAGCATTTATGCACAACCGAAGGGATCACTATCATGGAGCGAAGTCGTGGGTGGCCTAGCTTCACACAAAACTGGTCCAACTACAGGATGATGGAGAATGTGACATCTAATGTTTTTGGTCCTATTTGCAATGGTAAGGTGATCGATCCCATCGTAGGGCAAGAAAAACCATTGTGTTTCTTGATACATGCTTTCGGTTATCATATTCATCTTGATAGAGTTCATGAAAAAGTAAAAATTCCTCAGTGATCACATTCTCTCCATAGGCGGGATCTATTAGTATCCCATTAGTGGGCTTGCCATAGATACGACTGGATATGTAGAGAGGACCATCGGGTGCATGTTTAATTATATCCTTAGAGTAGAAAGAAATGTCAAGAGGACCCTTAGTTTGGCCCTTACAAGGGATGATGCCTATTATCCCTACCATTTCATCTATAGGATTAACATTGATAGTATTATGTAGAACATAATCACTATTTTCATCATCTATATATCAACATTCATCACATCATTCTTTGTTGTTTCATTGGCTTTGACAAATGAAATATTATGTTTGGGCATTGGGTTGGTGAAAATTTGCAAGTTTTGGTTAGGAGGGGCAACCGACTTATTTCCTTGATTGCTAATACCTCCAATGGATAGACAACAAAAATCAATGAGGTCTTGCACAAGATGTTTAAGATGCTTACAATGTTGTGTGTCATGTCCATTTTGTTAGTGATAGTGGCAATAACCATTTGATTTAAAGCACGGGGGTAAAGGCTTATTAGGGTTGGGTGTTTTGATGGGAGGCAAGGTAATCATTGTTGTTCTAAAAGTTGGTTCATTGTGTTATGAAGGGTATCGAGCAAGGGAGTGAATTGTCTTTTCGGATTTCCATAACTAAAGGGCATCGTGGCTTTGACAACAACTACTTGGTTATGGAAATTTTTAGTTGTTTGTTGAGGGGGGTTGAATTAAAGGAACCCTTTAATTTGTTTTCTAAAAGGTTGGGAATTGTTTTGGTTTGTAGGCTTAGATCTCTCCATTAAGCTAGAAGTGGATTTTGTATCTCGACTACTAACCAAATTTTGATAATCATGAAGGGTAGTACACAAGTGCATGAAGGATGGGGATTTCATCATAATCAACGTATCTTGGATTCTACTTTGCAAATTTTCTATGAACATCTTTTGAAGGTGAGGGTTGGGGACCTTGACATCAATTTGGGAATAAAGTGATTGATAGCGTGAGAAAAAATTAGATCTCTTTTCTTCCTCGTTTTGCTTGCATCTCATGAAATTGACCAAAGTCATACTGGGAGCCATATGCACTTGGAAATGATTTTCAAATTCCTCAAAAAGTTCATTGAATGAAAGAATTGAGTTGTTTGGTAAAGAAGAGAACCATTCCAAGGCAGTATCTTTCAAGGACCTAGGAAAAATTTTTGCCAATAGTTTATCATCTATAATGTCCCTTATTAAATTTTCCCTAGAAACAAAAAAAAATGCACAAGTCAAGGTAAGGGTTCACTTTTATGTTCATATAATTTAGCTTATATAATTCGTCTTAAAGATTTGTTCATATCATTAACTAATAACTACACATTTATTTCAAATATTAACATCTGAGAATAGGAGAAGTGCATAAGTTCTTTTAAATCAACATATGAGATGAATACATTAGATAATTTAACATCAGCATATACACAAGATATAAATTACATGAGGCCAAGTACACACTTATCATAGTTTATCATAACTTACTACGCTCTACTGGGATAGATCCTTGCCTTTATCTCTCTTCCCTAGACCCCATTGGAGGAGGCATGCCTTACAGTGTTGAAGGCGCGTGACCAATCTCCAAGTGGATTCCCTCAAGGTTTCTTACCCATCTTGGGACATCCATCATGGGATCGAATTACCAGCCTTTCCCTCCACAACCATCCTCTCCTTGGGGAGCATTAGCGAAAGAGATTGTTGGCTCTAAATCTATCCTCACAGCAAGCCATAATAACTTACGAAAAATGCAATAATTGTTGTAAGCAACATTATTGCTTATCAATATTTATTATTCCCAGGTGCATTTACTTATCCTATTGAATTCACAAATCATCACAGATTAGGCATTCACTGATATTGATTCTAATAAGATATTCAGAGTTAGGCATTACACTGTAACCCATTGTCATAGGAACTGGAATTCGATTATATAAACCTCAATGTTATATTAGATGGTTGCTCGGGTACATACTCTTATTGCTTGATCCGTCTATAGACTGTCTACCTTTAGATTGATGGTATGAATATAAACAATAACGAATCACAGTTTGTTAGGACTTGAAATACCTGTCTGAATGGTTCACAGTTTCTTACTCAGATTATATATATCTTACTGTATAGTAGCCTGTGCCTCTTTCTTATATGCCCTCTTCCATCTCCTATGCACGTCATGCACCAAATAGCTAAAGCAACCAAGCGTCCCTCATGACAAGCCCGACTAAAATGTATATATCTGCTTAATACTTTGATGAGTTTACATTGTTCTTTATTACCCATTCAAATCTCTATTTTCCTCTGTATGATTTCCTTGCCTTGGGTATCCTTCGATGATTCGATAACCTTTATCTTATGTTTATCGCTGCCTTTAGTTGTGTCTTAATGAAACGACAGGAATATGGAGTAGAGAAAAAGCTAGCGCGTAAATTAGGAGTGGCTAAGAATTGCATATGAGCCACAATCTTGTGCGGGATCTATTTCTCATTCTAGATTGAATTGTCATTTTGGGTAGCGCCTAACGTCTTTGGAGTCCTCACTGATAATTAAAGAGTTGGTTCTATGAATGGCCATGGTCTTCTAGAAAATCTTGAGAGCACCGTGGAAAGAAGCCCGAGAATGGTCCAATGTTTGTTTTGAGTCCACATCAGAATCCAACACTTCCGTAATTTTGTCAGCCCCTACGGGGTATGGGGTTTGATATATTTGAAAGCCACGCCTCCAAGATGCGTGATGCATTTTTACCTCCATAGCTAGTACTGAATGTAGTGGCAATAGTTTTCAATGGAAAAGACTCGATAATATATTCCCTTGTCACATTCTTCTTTTATCCTTCATTCCATCGATCCATCAATATTTGGGCGGCAGAGTAATTACTCCCGAAAGGTGTGATGTATTTCGCCGATGCTTAGACTCCACCCACTTGGCCTAAAAGGCTCGATAATAATTTGTTGATTGTAGTGATCTAGTCGCATGAGCATTCCCGACTCTTAAACGGGGATTTCATAATCTTTTCGAAGCTCCTCTTAAGTCGTTAACTTCTGAAGCCATACTTCTTGGAATAAATAAGTGGTAATTACTAATTTTGACGGTTCCTTATTTCTGTTGTAATCCCGGCCACTTAGATTTCTTCGACTTCTTCATATATTCACGTTTGCAGGCATACTGAATACTTTTCAATTCTATTATGATGTGCGCACTATGTAATTAATCACTCATTTTACCCTTCTCAGGAAAAAGCCCTCCATGTTTTACAGCAGCCAAGGTATCTCTAATTATACCTGTCAGGAGGGAGAGTCATGCCACTTCACTTAGGTTTCAAATGCCATCTCTTCATTCATGCCAGTTGCACTTGATAGACTTATGTGAATGTTTCTTAAAAATATATCATTCTATACATTACAATACTAATATTGTTAATATTTATATTTCAATATTCATAATGTTATATTTGGTATTTATAGTTATCATATTATTTTATCCATATTTGTTTGAGAATATAGTAGAAATATCAAACCATTTTCAATATGTATTTTGTTTATCCTATCTTTCTAAGCTTTATATCTAATGCTACCATTTTGGGGAACATGATAGTCCACCCCACCCAAGATTGCTTGTCCTCGAGCAATCACTTAAACCCATTTTTGAGTTGAGAATGATCTTAGGTGTCTTAACTTATACTTAGGTAATCAAGGTACTTAACCTTGAGGTCCCTTCATGCATCAACTAGGCAAACAAGTAGCTCAAGCAAGCAACCAACCAATTTAAGCAACATTTTTAACATTTCCAGAGTCTTTAAACATAAAGCAATTATAAGCACACATTTTTGTTGAAGATACATGAAGTAACACATGGATACATTTCATATATAAAGTATGAATATGAGACACAAATACATGTAATACATAAAGTAGACACAAGAAGCATGAAACATATATGTGAATAATACATGAAGTCACATGCATTTATATGAATACATGTAAAGTATACCCTTAAATATGTAAGTTGCATGAATACACTTATATAATCAAGTCAAAAGCATATATTTTGCAAGGCATACACTTGAATAGGCATAAGTCACAAAGTATACACTTGAATATATTGGAATACACATAAGCCACAAGGCATGAAATTGAATACACTTGAATACAAAGTCATAAAGTATACAAATACAAAGTCATAGAGTATTCACTCAAATACATATACTAGTCATATACACTTGAATACAAATACATCTTGAATTCAAACACAAGTCATAGAGTATGCACCCAAATATAGATACAAGGTCATAGAGTATACACTTGAATACGATCACAAGTCATAGAGTATACACTGAAATACAAATACAATCAGATGAAGTATACTGTCAGACAATTGTGAAGGGGATTTGATGCATCCCATACTACACCATGGACCCGTCCACCATCCCAAGCTCATTATGTATACACATGGGTATGAAGCATACACACGAATACATACAAAGTATTCATATGAACATATTTTACAAAGCACACAATGATTGGACCATTTGTCGGTATAATATATCCCATATTTTTCTTTCATAGGATTTGATTTCAGCTTCAATGATTGGACCATTTTTAGGTATAATATATCCATTCTGATCTAATTTCTAGACATCATATTCGAGATAGCTTAGAAAGCCTTCCATCATTGTTTTCT
Source organism: Sequoia sempervirens (assembly GCA_007258455.2). Lineage (NCBI taxonomy): Eukaryota > Viridiplantae > Streptophyta > Pinopsida > Cupressales > Cupressaceae > Sequoia > Sequoia sempervirens. The sequence continues at coordinate 28,147 of VDFB02056464.1, read as the reverse complement.
AAACTGCATAGTTCATTCAATCAAACATAGGGATATCCTTCTTGTCTTCCATCCTAAATCTACCTTATGTGGTCAAGATTTCTTCCAAGGAACCTCACTCTAATAAGAAATGTTGAATGTGCAAGACAACTAAGTGAGGGTGAATTAGTTGTACCATAAAACTTCAAAAACCTCATTAACATTCAGATCCACATTCATTCATTAATCCCTTAAATATGTTATGATGAATTAACATGAAAATAAAATAAGAAAAACTGAAACAACTTAACACCATACACAAGAGAATACCAAATTTGTATGGAAAAACATATATCACTAGAGAAGACTCTGATTTCCTTAAAAAAAAAGACTTATCACTAGTGATATTTTTTTTTTCTGAGTTTCTTCTTATTGACACACCATTCTAGTACTTAGTAATAATTATCACTAGTAGTAGAACACCATTCTAGTGTTGTTTTTAATCAAAAATGAATAAGCAAAAAAAAAAACAGAATAATAGACATCACAGTGAACAAAGAACACAAAGTTTATCTTGGGAAAACCCTCCTCGAGGGAGAAAAACCCAGCCAAAATATCTCTTATATATTAAAATTGAGCAGTAATAAGCTTTACAATATGGCCAATCACAAGGCCGATATGATGTAATGACAATAGCACCACACATGATGCAAATACACAGCCAATGAAGAGTATCAAACTTCTTCTCAAGTTGATCTCCTTGAACAATATAACAATTTGATATATATATATGAATTGAACTCTTGCTGATATGCAAACACTTGAATGATTGATACTCAAATAAATAAGAGTCACCTTGTATATATACATGTTGTGGTGTCTTTTCATGAGAGGTCGGCTTGTTTACAAACCAAGGTGTCACTTCACAAAGGTTCGCCTTATTAGAAATAAAATAATATAAATATTAAGTCGTCTCTTTTATTTTCCTCCAAAAAATCGTTGGAGAAAGAACTCCCCCGCTACACATCAACACTCCCTCTTAGCTAGGGAGGTATCTTTCTCAATATCCATGTCATGGAGTCTCTTAACATGACATCCATAATGGCTACACCCATTTTGTGGGAAAGATCTCATTACAAAGTCACTCAATGTGATATCGTCATGAAGTCTCTCAGCATGACATCCACCATGGTTACTCCCATGTGTGGAAAGGAACATGTGTACAAGTGCCTATCATGGAGTCACTCAACGTGATTTCATCATGGAGTCTCTCAACATGGCATCCACCATGGCTACTCCCAAAGGGTGGATAAACACAAGTACAAGAGAATCATCATGAAGTCCCTCAATGTGATGTTGTCATGGAGTCTCTAAACATGTCATCCACCATGGCTACTCCCAGAGGGTGGAAAGAACCACATCTCTGTCTCAGAGATGGAATGCATTAACAAGGGCTCACACCTCAAATTTCTCCATCTTAGAGAGAAATGCATTAACAAGGGCTTACACCTCAAATTTCTTTGTCTCAGAGAAAAAATGCACTAACAAGGGCTTACACCTCAAATTTCTCTGTATTAGAGAAAAAATGCATTAAAAAGGGCTTACACCTCAAATTTCTCCGTCTCAGAGAAAAGTGCATTAACAAGGGCTTACACCTCAAATTTCTTTGTCTCAGAGAAAAATACATTAACAAGAGATCTTCATGATGATATAACTCCCTCTGAAGCTAATATCAATCTCCTGACCTCCTCGTCCAAGGTTGCCTCTAATGGTATGTCATACTCCCTCTAAATGTTAATTCCTCCTCTTCGAAGAAACTAATCACAATGTCAACATGAGTAGGTTCTTCCTCTTTAAGAGATGTCTCTAGCCACCAACTCAGTCCCATGGTTGCAAGCTATGACTCCATGCTTGATCATTTTTCCAGTCAGCATGACTTTCTCACAGGATGCCTCAAACTCTTCCTTTCTATGCAATCTCTCATCACCTTCTTGCTCCTCGATCCATCCTAGAAGCATTTTAGAGAGAGATTACTAATAGTTAAAACTACCCTGAAGAAATACCAATGCTAGAATCAAACATGATTCACTATTCCAATGTTATAGCATGAATTAATAACTACATCAAAATTCATGAACATTATTCAAACAAAAATACTTATCTCTTTATGTTGGTCAATTCTACAGATGCAATTTCTTCTCAGCTGGAGTTGATGACTTATAAATCATGCCTTTGATATTCAATGCCAATGATAAGAAAAGACGACTCCAAATGTGACTGAGGTAATCTCCAAAGTTGTGCCCAAGTTTAAGTCTTTGACTTTGTTACTTGAATATCCAAATCGAACTCTACCAATGCGCTCTTTCAGACTATGCCCAAATTGATAATATTATCGGGCCATTCTTAATATTGTTGATTTTGGATTTTCCCAAAGACGTCTTCTCTCCTTGATAAATTCATCCTCTTCAAGTTTGCTCGAATAAGTTGCTACCAATTCAAACTCTATAAGCCACGATATCTTTAAGTAGCTCTCGACTGCTTTTGATAGCTTCCTCAAAATTTCAGCTCTTCAAGAAAAATACAATTTGAAAAATATGATTTGCTTCTCCAGGGCTGTTTCTCATAAGATATTATTGATTACTCAATATGGATGGCAATCTTCCGACAATGATCTCTGAGAATGATACACGGCGGTATGTGGAGGAAAATGTCTGACAACACTCGTTAGTGCGAAGTTCGCTCCAGGCAACTAATAAACAAGTGTGATTGTCCTTCTAATGCCTGGTGAATACCCACCACTCCCAGACAGAAATGATCGATGATTCCTATTGTAGGTTGTTCAACACCTAGACTGATGAATATTGTGTCTTCACGGGATGAGCAAATTAGGGAGTGGATGTGTCAAACTCTAGAATAGGAATCACGACCTTCATGTAACTTATCCCTCACTATTTTAGATTGACTCGTGATTTGGTCGTGAACTACACTGGCGATCCTATCCCTACTCACACAACCCTCGAGATATGCTTTTCTAGGAATAATCTAATGATCACAACAAGAAGAATAAGGCGATGAGTTGAAGGCTCCACCGTTGAGTTGAAATTATCTTCCTATTGCTAAGGCGCTCGACTTGATTGCAATTCACAAGGGGTTTTTCATCCCTTAAAATTGTCATAAAGCCTAATGCTCCACTCAATGCTCAAGGTTGTAATGCCATGACCTTCAAATCATTCTCTATAGTTGCATGTCACTCCATCTAATATTAAGTCAACTCCTTCAGACTGCTTAAACAATTTTGATCAGATCTTTTCTTAGACCTATTTTGATACCATGTTGTTTTTAATTTCAGAAATGAATAAGAAAAAAAACACAGAATAATAGACATCACAGTGAACAAAGAACACAAAGTTTATCCTGGGAAAACCCTCCTTCTAGAGGGAGAAAAACCCAACCAAAATATCTCTCTTATATATTAAAATTGAGTAGTAATAAGCTTTACAATATGGCCAATCACAAGGCCGATATGATGTAATGACAATAGCACCACACATGATGCAAATGCACAACCAATGAAGAGTATTGAATTTCTTCTCAAGTTGATCTCCTTGAACAATATAACAATCTGCTATATATATGAATTGAACTCTTGCCGATATGTGAACACTTGAATGATTGATACTCAAATGAATAAGAGTTAAGTTGCATATATACATGTGGTATCTTTTCATGAGAGGTCAACTTGTTTACCAACCAAGGTGTCACTTCACAAAGGACGATCTTATTAGAAATAAAATAATATAAATATTAAGTCATCTCTTTTATTTTCCTCCAGAAAATCGTGGGAGAAAGAACTCCTGCTGCTACACATCAACATCTAGTACTTATTGACGCCATTAAATTCTATCACAATGACACACCGGCCATTTTAAATGAAGTAGGGAGGGGGGTGACACAAAGCCCTCTCCACGGACTTAATTTCAACAAAAACACAAATTTTCAATTCACTGTGAATTTCAACACAAGCATGAAAGAAACTGCAACCTGCAAACTTGCATTAAAATGAACAATTTGCAATTACAAACTAATAAAGTCTCATTGAGACTATGGGCATCACATATTCCCTTTATAACATCATAGCATTTATTACAAAAATTTATAACATTCCATAGAATTTCATTTGCTTCTCAAGCACTACAACAAACCCACATGCACACTCTGTCACTCAACAATGGCTACAATAAACTTATTGAAGCCTTCACACTTTGCTACAATTTCTCCTTAGATAAAATCCATGCCCCAAGTTGTGAGTTTCCTGCACTTTGAAAACTAACTTCAAAATGCAAATGATTATCTTTTATTACCAACTTTCCAAATCTACCGGAATGAAATGAAATTCCATTTCAAACTAAAAAACCATCCTTCCCAATAAAAGCCACGCCCAAAAGGAGAGAATTTCTAAATTGAAATTCAAAATTCCAAAAACTCAAACTTCTCACTTGTGCAAGCAACCAGTCTCACACACACTTTACCGATAGTTTCCAAAATTGAACTCACTCATCAAAGTTGCCAATTTGATCACCTAGGCGCCCATTTTGACAGTCCCTAGTTTTTAGGGATTTGTGGTAGTTGGAATTTGATTTCAAATTCAAATCTCAAGAATTTCCTTTAACTTGCAAAAATTCAAATTTTGAAATTTGCGCTTCCATTTCCTTTGCAACACCTACTTTTTTAGGAATAATCATTCAACATGAAATGTTAATGTAATTTAATTTCAAATTACACTATTCCAATAATTACAAATATTTTTGGCGACCATTTATTGAAAACCAAACAAAATTTAAATTTTTTTTTTGGTTGATGCAGGATTGCATGAGCCCATGGATTCTCCTACATCAGACACCCACGGTAGAAAGAAAATGTTATATGCTATGTTCATGTTGGATCCACTTCTCAACTTTATCAGCATGAACATTTTGTTTTCCATTTGCCTACAATATGCTATCTCTATGCTCCTTCATTCTTCCCCTCTTTCTGCCTTTGTTCACAAAATTTAGCTCCTACCATCCTGCACTATGCAATTTTGGAAAACAATAATTAACAACCTTCTCTTCATTAAAACAAATGAAATCATGTGTTACCTCCCTTTTTGTTTCTGCTGCAACAAGTTGATTACCACCCTCCTTCAACTCAACTTTGTGCTCCTTTTTCTCCATGTCTTCTGCAAGACAATTTTCAGTTGCATTCACCTCCTCCTCTATACTCACATCACTATTAAAAATACAATCAAAATATACATCCTCCTCATCATTACTAGAAATAAAATAAAAATATTCATCCTCTACCTTCTTTAACAAACTACCGTCAACCTCTTTTTCACACGAAATATTATCAACATATGCAACAGTTAAATCACCAAATAACTCAACCTTCACCTCCACACTTTCTTCCTCACTTTCCAGTGAAGTAACATAACCTACCAATTTTTTCCTTGCTGCAACATTCTCAACATCATCATGCTCAATTAAACCATTTTCAGAAATACCACAAAGTTCATATTTTACCTCTTTCTCTACAACCTTTTTCTCACCACTATTGGTTGCCATATCTTTTTCACCTTCACTCTCAATTGCACCTTCATTTTCTAATAATTTCAAGTCCTCCAAAGGACATTCATCCACTGTTGTAACTTTTCCTCCTTCAAAGAGGCATGTATCAACTACAACCTCTTTCTTTTCATCATCTTCTTCTACAATTTCTCCCTGAAATAAAATTTATAATTTTTGCATCTCCTCTTTCAACAAAAGACTATCTTCTTCTTCATGATTCCCTTTGTCAAATCTAGGACTACCAAAATCCATTCTCTAAATTGCTAAAACATCATCCACAAATTCATCTACCTATTTTGCATGTAAATTTTCACTAACATAATTAAATGATACATCTTTTTCTACTGCGGTATCCTTCTTCTTTTCACCATTTTCCTTGTCCTTGCTAAATCTCGCAAACAAAACATTTTCAGATAAAACAAAATCTTTAAAATTACCATTAAATTTATGATTTTTAGTGATCATTTTCTCTTCTTTCTCTGGACATCCTTCCCTTATGCTTCTTTTATTTTCGCTGTCCTCTTTCAAGAGAACATTCTTCTTCCCATATCTCTCTTCCCACATTCTCATTTCCTCTTTAAACTTCTTTTCTAATATATTCACTTCAGCCTGAAGCTTTTCAAACTCTTCATGTTGCTTCCCATTTTCCACTTCTTCCCAATAATGTTCCCAAAACAAAATTCTTATGGGCCTCCTCGTGACCCATCCTATCCTCTTTGGTATAGACTGCCTCACATTCGGCGATCTGTCTACATGTAAATCACAACACACCACTACAAGTTTTGCTGCAAATTGCCTCACATCGGCACTTCTTCCTACACACTCAAGAACTCTTACTTTGATACCATTGAAGCAAGGAGGGGGGTGACACAAAACCCTCTCCATTGACTTAATTTCAACACAAACACAAATTTCCAATTCACGGTGAATTTCAACAAAAGTATGAAAGAAATTACAACCTGCAAACTTGCATTAAAATGAACAATTTGCAATTATAAACTGATAAAGTCTCATTGAGACTATGGGCACCACATATGCCCTTTACAACATCATAGAATTTATTACAAAATTCTACAACATTCCATAGAATTTCATCTGCTTCTCAAGCACTACAACCAACCCACATGCACACTTTGTCACTCCTCAACAATGGCTACAATAAACTTATTGAAGCCTTCACACTTTGCTGCAATTTCTCCTCAGTGAAAAGCCATGCCTTGAGTTGTGAGTTTCCTACACTTTGAAAACTAACTTCAAAATGCAAATGAATTGTCTTTTATTACCAACTTTCCAAATCTGTTAGAATGAAATGAAATTTTGTAGTACCCCCCCAATTGCTATTATGTGTTCCAATTTGTTTATAGTTGATTGCTAGTCGTTTAGTTGTTTTGGATATTATATTCATCTCTTATTAGTTACAACACAGATGTTACGTTAACTATTGTACTCTATGGATGATACATTTGACATCCTAATCATCTGGTTGTGTTTGTGTGATGATATTGAGATAGACAAGTTTGTGATATGGATTATGTTGCTTATGAGTTTTTATGTGGTTATCATGTAGAAATGGTTGTTTATGTTATATAATGCTCATCAGTTTTGGTGAAGAAGACAGTGTAGCACTACTCATTCATGAGTACCCTGCTACATTGCGATTCTTCTCCACGGTGTGTTTGCTAATATATGTTTATATGATTAACATAGATGTTTTATGCAGATACAGGTACCAGGTATCGACTCCACCTGCTTGTCAGGTTTGAGCGTACCCTAATCCAATGAAATTATGTTGACTCAGAGATAGTGTCAAGTCCTCATTTAAGCCATCATTCTTCATTGAACGAGTATCTTTTGTCACCCATTGATGTTGTGTAGTCTGTTTTTGTTGTGTCAATTTTGTTTGTGTTATTTTATTTAGAAATTAATTATTGTTTAATTTAGTTAAATCGCTTAATTGTTATATATTGGATTAAATGTAAAATTTGTTTAAATATTAGATTAAATGTTTATGAGTAAGGTTTGATTTATTAAAATAAATTAAACAAGTTATTTATTTAAAAGTGAATGTTAATTTTGAAAAAGGTAATTATTTATTAAATGTAATTGTGGAACTAATTGTGCAAACTGAATTCTTGTGAAAAGATGATATTTTAAAAAGAGTTTGTTTTCAATAAGTGATAAATATCTAAAAACTTGTGTATGAGTTGAAGGATAATATCTTAGATATTTAATGATTATAACTGATTGAGTAATTTTTGAATGTATGACTACAATCAGTTAATTTTTGTAACTTGAGGTAATTAAATGCATTAAAAGCTTTTGGTGGTTGCAATTTCATACACGACAATTCTTCTAAAAGTTTTCATGGCAATAGTTTTGGAAGGAGATTACACAACAATTTTGATTGTAGAAATAAGTTTGGGAAAAAAAATTGCTCAGATTTCTTCATCAAGTTTTGGTGATATGAAAGGGATTAACAAAAGCTATAGAGGATTGCCAATTGTGGGTTATGGTTTCAATCTTCGTTTGATTCAAAAAAACTAAAAAAATAGGTTTTCTTCTTGTTCTGCAATTTCTTATTTAGTAGTTTTTTGAAATTTATATTGAAATAGACTTGCACATGCAACAAAGAAATAATTAGAACAAGATTTCAAATTTAAATAAAAATGAAGTAAAACAAAGATATGAAAATAATTCAATGAAATATGACATTCACAAGTTCCTCTATAAAACTTTTGGAATATCTCTACAAGCTTTGTGTGTGTAATCTGCCAATACGCGCCTTATATTTGTTAAAGTTTCCTCTTAAACTGTCAAAGCTTGTTCTAGGTATTCTTTATTTTACCTGTTGGTTTTGGCATGTTAAAATGAATGGAATTTTCCTTAAATCCTATCCGATCTCATAGGATGAGATCTGTTGTTGTACCGTAACCTACTTATGAACATATTTTATTGCCTTCATAACCCATGCATAGCCTGTAGTCTTATGCAGTGTTCTTTATTTGCCAGTCGTCGATAGAATTTAATGAATTGGGGCGCAGGTGTGCATCATATTCTTGATTCGATGCATTAATTGTTGTCTCTTTTTGAGAACTTTGGTGCATGGGTTGCATTCTTTAGTCTAAACCACAGTTTGATTTAAACCAAGAGTTCAGTCGGCCTGTGAAATGTTGGAAGGTTAAGGAATTAGATTCTACACCTATTATTTTCCTTTGTCTAAAATATTATAATGCCAACCTATGTTTTTAGATTGATTCATTTAGTATCACCAATAATTTATCTTCCTTTTAAATATTGTCAATCTAATGCAGCTGTTGAACTTGAGCATAATAGGAAGTTTAAAGATTTATCTTAACCCCCTTGATTCTATCGTTGCTACAGCTTTTGAAACAAAATATTCTCATGGTCTTAGTAACCTCCTTGATCCATTGGCTACTTGTCATAGCTAAAGCACTTGATCATAATAGAAAAATCTCCTTTGCAAGGTGTATACCTCTCTTTATCCATGCTCAACTCTAAGGTTATTAGCCGATAGGCTATATATTGTATGAGCTTTTTCCCAAAACCGATCTCACGCTCCCAGAAAACCACGCTCTCGACAAACCATTTTCATTTTTACAGGTTGTTTTGACCATTTTAAGGGTAAACTTCATGATAGACTTCCCTGCAGCCTGCAACATAAATAAAATCTCATCCATGCATTTAATGTATCAAAAAACAGTTGGCTATCTACCGTCAATGTGAACAGACTATGTAAATGCGGTTGTAAATAGATTGAAGCAGCAGCTGTAGGGAAATTGGTTTTGGTTTGTCTCATTAAAAAAATCTGTTGTTGTAGGTCTTCTGTAATTTTTCCTGCAAACTCTGCCCATTTTTGTTGTGGTAAGGCATTGTAATTTTTTCCAAACTCTGCCAATTTTTTCTCATCGGCATCGTAGACAACATGACACAATTTTGTGCAGAATCATGAGCTAATTCAAGGGAGAAGATTGAATTATGGGTTTTATTTATTTCTAAAATGGGGAAATTTTTTATGTTGATTCAGAATGCCCATTTCCTTCGCTTCAAAGAGATGGTTTTCTATATCACCGCTTCCTTTCAGTAACAGAGCAAAGAGACTGTAAAAAGGATGAGGCAGCACAGAGCAAGTGCGGAATTATTGAGATCAAATGAAGAGGCAACACAGGTAAGCCAGAGCATCACAATAGTCAAGCCTCCATATGCACGACCTCTATCTGTGGACATTTCTGATGTACTCTCTTCACCTTCAGGCGCCAGCCCTCCAGTTTCACCATTTTCATGTAAGTATGGATTTGCAAGATTATGGATCTACCCTTTGGGGAAAAAATAAGTTAGTTTAATGTATAATTTAGTGAAAAGAAGTTACAATTCTGTATTTTTTAATTTTATTCTTATATCCACATGTATTGCTCTCAATTTTCTACCTATACTCACAATGATCCTTAAATCATTAGGACATTTGGTATTCGAACTGGAACATATCAAAGAAGCAATCCCTTTATTACAACAATAGACCAATTTTCAACATTTGATGCTTTGCATTTTACTTGCCACATATCTTGCACTTTGCATTTCTGATTCGAAATTGTCGTTCTAAACAAAGGGTTTTCAATGAAGGTTGTGGTGAATACAATTGCCTCCAAACAAATTAATGGCTATAAAACTTTGGGGTTTTTGGAAGTAAATTGCTGGTACAAGTTACATATGTGGGTCAAGGGGACAAAAATATTAGATTATCAGACTTCCAGATAAATAATAATACATTTCATCTGATTTACCATGCAGATTTTTGTTGCTGCAAATCTGAATTAAAACTGCAGATATGATGCAATAAATAGTTAAATTTATGGTGTGTTGGTTGTGCTATTGTTGTAAAGGCAGTGAATCTTTCTTTTGTACTTACATGTGTAATCAAAATTCTTTGAGAGAGGTGTCTTTGGTAGAAGCTATTTGAGAACTTAAACTACAAAGTATGAGAGTTTTTTTATCTTTGAAGTGAGCCATTTAGAAGGCCAGATAAACTGACTCAAGACCATCCATCAAATAGAACTAATTTCATTGGGCTTCAGGATATCTTGACCCCAACAAAAATCCAAATGTAGAATTTTTTTTAAGGGAAAGGATCAATGCATTACACATTCATGAGACATTTTGACAAACAGGAGGAGTATATTAAAGGCAGTTATTATGATTGCATTAGTATACACCCAAAACTCTTGATTCTCATTTCCATGAATTAGTCTGTGATTTTTTTTTCCTCATAGAAAATCTTTGAATTATGTCAATTGCTATTTGTCAACAACAGATGTATCTCAAGTTCACTTAGATGTCAAAGCCTTATTAAGAATGTTGTCTTTTTGGAATATTGAGGATTGTTTATTGTAATAAAGGTTTATTACTTAATATTGTTCTTAAAATAGTTAGTTTCTCGAAGAAAGTATGGGGTAGTTTTGAGAATGCTTTAGAAACGTTTGCACAATTTATTAGAAACCCCATATTTCTTCAAATTTACACTCAAAATACAAGGGGTAGGAAATTGCAATGGCGTATGGCCTATAAAGAATATGAAAGCAGGTTGTCTTTAAACATTATGGGTCAAATTGTATTGGATCTTCTCTCATTTTTTGATTTTTGTAATCTGTAATTTGTTTCAGGGAAACCACGAGAGTGACAAAATCCATGAACCCCTAGAACCCCAACAAAAATGGGATCTGGAAAAAGAGAGAAAGCAGAACCCAGAAGCCTAACTGTATATGACTGGTTGGTCTTATAAATCACTAAACTTGTACTCGTTAATCGTGCATATACTAGTCCTTGCAAGCTATAGTGCTAATGCTCTTGTACTTCCAAATGCAGGGTAGTGATTAGTGCATTGGACAGATGAAACACTATTAAAGTTTTGATGGTGATTGCACTGTATTGCCCATTCTCAAGTTGCCTAGCCTGGGCCCTGTTAACTGATGTTGCTTGTTGCCTTCTCCATCCATTGTATATATATTGTAGTCTACATAGATTAACTAGGTAAATCTATGTACAAAGTTTGCAGTTTGTGGGTTTTCAAATGGGTTGATAGGTATTATGAAGTTTTTAAGAATTTTCTCTACTGAGGATAAGGAGGCCCAAAAAATTAAAATAAATTGGGTCTCAAAGAACACAAGAGAGAATAATAATTAGGTAAGATGTCACGTCTGAATTAAAGAGATTGGATTACAAATTTGGAATCCCAAAAGTATGTATAATGTGGCACAAGTATAGTGTCTTTCCCTCTTTTACATATGTACTTTGATCTTGTATATGAAGCCTTCAAACAAGGATTAAGATTCCAATCCAGTCAATTTTCCTTTGCTTAAATGCTAGAAATTTCTCTAATATTTTTAATTAAGATTCATCATTATGCCATTTTTTTATTGGAGAATTTGTTATACCTATCAATAATGCAAGTAAATATCAGTGATGTTCCCTAGAACAACTGCTTGTGAGTATTATTTACTATTATATATTTTACTTGAGATGATGCTTGGTTTACTCTACTTTTCCTTTGATACGCTACTCAACATTTGTTGTTTTTTTGGGATTCTAAAACTTTTTGGATGTTGAGAGATTAGTGGAAAGTCCTAAATAAGGGTAGGATCCTCGAAATATGTTTCAGATAATTTCTGCCTATAATCTCCAGATTGGGAGAAAAATTCAAGCATAAGAAGATATCAGTATTCCTTACATCGCTAGGTTTCAGAATATGAAATTAAGAGCATGTTGCAAATAGCAGTAGATTTTCACCAGAATTGGGCTTTCACTTTTTAAACCATGATGACGATAAATAAAAACTTTGGTTGCTATTTGAATTGCTACTTAATGTGTAAGTATTGGCTTAAATATGGTTCAAATATTTGAATGCACAATTCATGGTGTTTTTTTTATTTCCTTGAATGATGTAAACTGATGAATTCATATTGATGTCTTACGCCTCATGTAATCACATACTATTAGCTCACTGTATTATTTTATAGGACAAGTATATTTTCAATTTCAATAGTTTCATATGAATAATATACATATTTATTTGAAAGCAGAATGCTAAATTACTGTGTGAATAAATGAACCATCCATATGCAAAAGAAACCTTTTCATAATAAAAGTTATCAGTGTTCCTTTGTATTTCAATTTTATTTATTTATTGAAACTTTGACCTTATATGCCAAATGAACGAACCAATATAACTTCTAATTGCAGACTTGAAACATGCTTCAATTTAGATGAAACATAATGATAAATTTAAGTCCATGGAATTTAATTGCGACACATTAAGAGGGTAGACTGTGAATAGGTAGAAATGAGTTGATATCACTTATGTGCAACACATTTTTTTTGTTACCATTTTATCCCATACTTTTGGAGAGAGTATAAGATTTTTTTGTTCTTTGCATTGACCAAATCAATGTTATAGTTCATGCTTTTACAATGACATTAATAATAATTTTATGGAGTGTGATTTGCATCCAAATCCACTAAGTGATATGTATGTTTAGAAGAAGTAGCATTATCTATCAAACTTTAAGTCCAAGAGATTGACAAATAAATTTTTCAATGTGGATGTAGTTGTAAGAATACTATCAAGTCAAGAAAGAGGTAGCACACTATGTCCATAATGGTTGAAGGGAAGAAGATTTCTCTATATGAAACAAGTAGAAGCTTGAGTAATTTTGATGCAGATGGTGACATTTCTCTTGAACTTGTAATTGATATATGATCAAGGGCTTATGTATTGAGTAAACTGGTTCCAAGTTCCAAAAAGACATCCACTATAATTTTGTATAGGATTCAAAGACACTAAAGGCCATCGGGTCACTACAAAAGGCTTTCGGGTATGGTTACCATGCTCATTGGTCGTTCTCATTGGATCATTTTGATTTGGGTTTGCAAGTTTCTAGAATTGTTGGCATAAATCAACATTTTTAGCAATTCAAGGTAAGCTAATTGTATATGATATCTCACAAGCATGGCATGGTATATATTTCTCTTAAGAAAAACTATGGCTCAACAATTTCTATTTTTCAATTGTTCTATTTCATAAAGCTATATCCAATCCATGACAAGTCATGAATATCATGTAATTGTTCTTATCACTTATTCAAGAACATGGCATACTTGTATACTTTATTTGTACTTCCTACTAGTTGGGTGTAATTGTGTTTAGGATTTAATTTCCTAGCAATTTAGTTAATAGTTTGTTTGTTGATTTTATTGATTGAGGATGGATGCTAATCATTTTACCTTACCAGCATGATATAAATTAGATTGAACAAGCCTTTAGGTTTCCTTCTCCTTAGTATGCAAAACATGTCAAAGATGTTCTCTATATGTTTTTATATTTTGAGCTTCAGTTCTTAAAAAAAATTAAAGAATATGCCTCCTAAGCGTGTTAAATTACATATACTTTTCTATCGGCGTAACCCTTGCACCCCTTTTGGTGCAAGTGTTAGTTGATAAAAACTATCGATATAATTTGTTATCTTCACTGCGTTGTGTTGATTTGGAAATTTATCCAATCTATTCAATGATTTAAGAGTTATTGATTTGCAATGAATTATTTTCCCTCAAGTTGAGCCATTAATCCTTTTCCACCTATTTTTGACTTGCATTCGATGCGCTATACTCCATTTTGTGTTGCCTGAGAGTGCGTAAGGTTGTTTATAACTACATGCCTATTCTTTAGATTGTTCTCTTGACATCACCAATATACTCCATTTTTTTACTGTGTCGCTATTTATAAATCATGAAATGGTGCAGATCTCTCCCAATATTCATATCGTGCTGAGGACGTTATTTCAACCTTATTTATCTTGCCTCAGCTTGTGCATGGTTTACAGGAAGTCTTTTTCATAATTTTCCTTAGATCACACGCCTTATCAAGGCGTTGGGGTTTTGTGATCATTCTGTGCGCGCATAAGTTGCGTCATTTGGAGCTATTGAATCTTCTTCTGATGGTCGTTGTTTGCTATGTTTAAAATTTACTTTGCCTATTAGTAAACATCATATGATTATGGGATTTAATGCGTATTATGAGAACTTTCCAATCTATGTTTGGTATTGCCAGCGAGTCCATAGACATCTAATTTGCCTCGAGTTTTATTGCTCACCTTTATGCGCATGGAATAGTCTGAAAATTCTCTTTTATATAGTTTTCGGTGATAAATGATATCCCTGTAACTCTTAGTTCGGCGCCATGCATTCTCAATGGCTAAAAAGTTACTCTTTATATAATTGTTGCCAATACAAAGCTAGCCCTCTTTATATGCATGGAAATCCAAAGCAATAAACATATATTGTTTGAGTGTAGTGAGTCTTATGCTTTCATTAACTGAAGCCGTAATTGCTGCATGGATATCTCTGTTAATTGAGTTTCTATGATTTAACTGCCATACATCATTATTCAGCCTTTTAGTGTGTAAACTTACCTTCATTCATTTTTCAATTATAGACCAAATATTTCATTTAGTGAATGATTGAATTCACTCTAGTTGAGAAGGTATTTTGAAGCCCTGCATGTTAATGTTGTCGCTCCTCTTTCTTTAGTTAACCGTAGTTAACTAATTGTACATAGCTTTGGAGACGTCGATTCTCCTTTTATACCTTAGCCTTGAATTGTTACATTCTACCGAAACTCCTACATGCTTAGTTAAAGTTTCAATTTGATTAGTTGTAGTTCGCCACCCAAATATGTAAATGATTTGCTTGACAAGTGAAGCTCTTTTCATAGGCACACTCTTTGTTGTGTTTATGCAAACTGTAGTTTAGTATATTACGGTGCAAGTAAATTAAGGAAGACATTAGGTTTTGATTTTAAAATTTTAGTTTATGTAAACCTTAAATGGATAATGTGAAATTCCTTAATTTAGGAATTGTAATTTATTTCTTTTAAAAGAGTTGTATTGAACAAATGATTCTAGTGTAATTGAAAATATATATATATATATATATATATATATATATATATATAATTCATTGACTTTTATTTGTTTGGTTAGTAAATATGAAGAATTGATGTTATTAGTAAAGAATAAATATAGATTTATTTTGTTTTAACATAAATAAATTACTATTTATGTCACAGATTTATTATATTTGTTTATAATATAATAGTAGTCATGTTATCATTTTAAAGGAGTGGATAGTCCTTAGAATTTTGTTTTCAAGTGTATGGCTAATAATTTGTGTATAAAGAGATTATGGTCTGAGCTATTCTTTTATTATGGTTTTGATCTCAAGGAAGCTTATGAGGTTAAATATCTTGTTTGTGTTTTGTTTGTTGATATAATTATTTGATTTGTATATTTTATGTGAGACATGGAATTCATTTGATAAATTGTTATTTACAAAATTTGGTCATGCTCATTGCATATTATACCTATGTGGTATTTTGGGAATTAAGCCAAGCATGGTGTATATGCCACCTTTGAGGTATTATGAGATTATATGACCTATGCCATGTGAATGATGTGATCATTCAAGATTTTACTTTTCGTGCTTAATGGCTTTCCTTTGTATCTAACTTTGAGTATGTGTACCTTTTCTTCCATAGGCTTGAGTGTTGATTTTAAAGGAAAGAGTTTTAGTATTTGTTTATTGATGTTTTTATACCATGATCTATTTTGGGACTTTGCCATGCAAGAGTTATTTGTTACCTAAGTTGAGATCTTTGAACTATACCATGATTGGACCATGTATGAGATATGTTTTATTATGGCGATGATTTATACGCATGTTGATAGTCCTTGGTATTATGATGTTGCGTCATGTTTATAGGAAGAGTGGCTTGCGATATGGGCCGAAACCCTAAGTGATTGCTAGGGTAACCTATCGTGGGTTTTTGTAATTCAGTGAAAACTTTAATAATTAAACCTGGGGTTCATTAAGTAATTAAGATAAATGGAATGCCTCACCTAGTGCCTTAATGCTTGTATAGATTGAGGGTAGGTTGAGAAGGCTTGGAATGGCTTAGTCGTCTACCTTGTCTTCCTGAAAGGTAATTTGACTCCACATGAGTTTGTCTAGGGGTCGGGAATCGGTAGAGATTGCTAGGGTAACTCTACATGAGGGCCGATAGTCTAGGAAGATTCACTAGGGTAACCTAGAAACAGCTATGTGATGACACTCTGACCTGAAGCATGTTTGTGGTCTCTTATGTAGAGTCACCTTTGTTACTGTTGTTGCCTCTGGGAGTTTAATTGTGAACATGTAATTAAAATACTATCTTGTCATTATCTGTCGTCAGCCATGTAATGTAACGTCTATTCTTTGTTGTCTATTTGTTCATTTTGTGGACCTGTCATTATCTCCTAGCACAGAGGGAGTGGACCTTTGGGTACCATGTGGTTGGGAGGAAACTGTGCTATTATTCACCATTAGGTCCTCTTACAAATATTGCTATACTTGGATAACATTGTTCGTGGAATAGGTTCCTGTCACTTTCTTGTTTGTGACGATGGACGTTGAACGTGTTCGGGATGTGGATATTAGTTTTGAGGAGATCATTATCTTCTATGTATGTTTACCTCATGTTTATGAGAGTACTCATTGTATCGACCATTATGATGTATCAAGATTTATTAAAATCTCACTTGATGTAATCTGGATATGTGTACATCTTGAATGTATAAAGTTTATGAAATTGGTTCATTCACGAATTTGATATATACTTATGTTTTATGACTTTAATATTGATGTGATGTTCTTATTTGTATGGTTTAAGTAATGTCGTATTGGAATCCTTACGACAATTATGTAATCGAATGACTTTAAAAAAAAATATATGCGGTTAATTTGTATTTTATGCTTTGTTTTATTGGATTCCCTGGCAGGGCATTACAAATTCCATTTCAAACTCAAAAATCATCCTTCCCAATAAAAGCCACACCCAAAAGGAGAGAATTTTTAAATTGAAATTCAAAATTCCAAAAAATCAAACTTTTCACTTGTGCAAGCAACCAGTTCACACACACTTTACTAACAGTTTCCAAAATTGAACTCACTCATCAAAGTTGTCAATTTGATCACCTAGGCACCCATTTTGACAATCCCTATTTTTTAGGGATTTGTGGTAGTTGGAATTTGATTTCAAATTCAAATCTAAAGAATTTCCTTTAACTTGCAAAAATTCAAATTTTGAATTTTGCACTTCCATTTCCTTTGCAACACCTGCTTTTTCGAGCATAATCATTCAACATGAAATGTTAATGTAATTTAATTTCAAATTAAATTATTCCAATAATTACAAATATTTGTGGCAACCATTTATTGAAAACTAAACAAAATTTAAAACATTTTTTTTTTGTTGATACAGGATTGCACGGGACCATGTATGCTCTTGCATTAGACACCCATGGTAGAAAGAAAATGTTCTATGAGCGAAGCTCATGAACATTTGAATATGCTATTTTCACGTTGGATCCACTTCTCAACCACATCAACATGAACATTCTATTTTCCCTTTGCCTGCAATATGCTATCTGTACGCTCCTTCATTCTTCCCCTCTTTTTGCCTTTGTTCACAAAATTCAGCTCCCAGCATCCTGCACTACAATTTTGGAAAACAGTAATTAACATCCTTCTCTTCATTAAAACAAATGAAATCATGTTACCTCCCTTTTTGTTGCTATTGCAACAAGTTGATTACCACCTTCGTTCAACTCAACTGTGTGCTCCTTTTTCTCCATGTCTTCTACAAGACAATTTTCAGCTACATTCACCTCCTTTGTACTCACATCATTGTTAGAGATACAATCAAAATATACATCCTTCTCATCATTACCAGAAATAAAATCAAAATATTTATCCTCTAACTTATTTAACAAACTACCATCAACCTCTTTTTCACACAATATTATCAACAGATGCAACAGGTAAATCGCCAAATAACTCAACCTTCACCTCCACACTTTCTTCCTCACTTTCCAGTGAAGTAACATCACCTACCAATGTTTTCCTTGCCTCAACATTCTCAACATCATCATGCTCAATTAAACCATTTTCAAAAATACCACAAAGTTCAAATTTTACCTCTTTCTCTACAACCTTTTTCTCACCACTATCGGTTGCCATATCTTTTTCACCTTCACTCTCAACTGCAACTTCATTTTCTAATAATTTCAAGTCCTCTAATCAGGGAACTTATTTTTATCTGTTTTTGAAAAAAAAATTATAGAGACCTTATAGACATTGGAGAAAAAAACAATTTATGAGGAGCTTCATGAAGTAAAACAACATATATTGGCCAACATTGAGGAAAAAAGAAAAATTGAGCATCAAATAAATCATAAAATTTATGGATAAAGTCAAAATTTTAGCTTCATTAAGTAAAACAACATATATTGGCCAACATATGTTTCTCTCTGTTCTCCACATACTTGCACCAATTTGATTGTTCTTTTTTGGCTAGGCATTACGAAGTATATAGCTTATTTTAGTTAGTATTTCTTCTCTTTTAGTTTCATTTAGCATTCAAAAAGGACAAAAAGTTTTAGAAGTGAAAAATAGATGCCTCAAGAAATAATGCAGATAAATAGATAAAATGAGGAAAATAAATGCTTAATTCCTGAGTGAATATGGCTAGACATAAGATGATATTGCTGGAGTAAAAGACAAAAATAATAAAGGTAAAAGAAAAACAATCATTCAACTTTAAAGTTGAAGTTGTTTTAATAATTAATAGTTTTAAAAATTGATTTATTCATGTTTAAACAACACAGAAAAGATATAGATTTAAAGAAGAGTTGTTAACACCTTTTTTAGGGGAAATAGATGGTGTGTGGTGCCCAATGAGTAAGAAAAAAGGATGCAGATTTAATGATTGACATGGAAGAGAGAGGGTTGCGACATAGATAAATGGCAGTAGATTAAAAAAATCAATTCAAGGGTCAGTCTTGAGAGATATGAAGAAGGAAAAGGAAAAATGAATATGAAAGGACACACGACTGTAGAGAGAGGGGCAGGGGAAAAGAAGTTGCATGGAGGAAGATGAGCTAAGATTCTGAGTAGAAGATAGCCATTGGTAAAATGGTAGAAAGAAATTAAAAAGAGATTAAGGGGTGTGCAACCATAAGGTGAATTTAAATTCAGCTCTGAGTAAGAACAATTGATAATGGCAAAGTAAGAGGAGGGGGTGTGGGGAGTAAAGAGAAAAGATATGGAGGAGATGAATAGAGAATTTGACAAATGGAATGAAATTGAAAACTTAGCATATTGTAAATGTATTTTGGCTTATGAGTGAATTGATTTATATTTTTTATGTTATTTGAATTTTTTTTTGAGTTGTTTAATTCAATTGTCCCATAATTTTTTTTAAAATAATTGATATATAAAAGAATGAACTTCTTACCAATGTTATTATAATTGAAATTTTTATCTCATTGAATTTGGTTACTGATATTGAAGTTAAAAAATTTTATACAGAGATGATGATCACTTTTAAACTTCGCAAAATATTTTCAAGTGTCAAATATCTATGAATATTTTTTCTCTGTAAATGTGAAAAAGACCTTCCATGATTTCCCTACATCAAAAGATATTCCATTAGTGTCTTTTAATTGAAAGTAAAATAAGTTAAAAAAATCCTTGTAAAAATAAACAAGAAGAAAAAGTTCAATATATTCCCAAATATAAAGACAAACCATACAATAATTATAAAAACATTAATAATATTATAACTAACCTTAGTAGATTCAAAGTTTGATCCTTGGGAATCCTTTGCGTAGTCAATACTTTTATTCCTTCTTGCTGACATAAATCTTTAATGGATTGTAATTTTTTCCTTTCCAACTCATCTTTTATTTGACTTTCAATGTTTCTTTGTTGGAAAATATACTTTTTTTGAATTGAAATAAATTTTGCTAAATTAAAATTACATTTTCCAATGTGATGTACACATATTTACTATCTTCTGCTTGGCCATAATACTTAATAATATTCTCATGAAAATCTAATTTGCTTAAGTTATCAATTTCTTAATCAGTTGTCTCAAAATACTTCTTTTCAACACATTTGAGAGCAACATTATCTCTCCTCTCATAACTTACTTGATATATGATTGTGACATTCTTCCCTTTAACAATCTCTTCCATAAGAGTAAAATTATACCTTTAGAACAATTGATTATTCTTCCATATTATAAAACCAAACAAGATGCATGAAAATAAGATGTTGAAATAAAATATCCATGTAATGTCATCTTCACTATGTTTGCAACTAAGAAAAATGAAGTACTGGGGTGCTAGATGATAATTCATGGTGCTATGTACACTTTTTGAAATTATCTACGAAAAAAATACAATAAATCAATAAATAGAAAATGAGTGTTATCTATATTTCATAAACATTTTGTAAATATAAAAAAAGATATTTCAATATATAATGTTTTTGATATTGGGGAAAACAGATTTTGAAGGGATCCAGAACCCTTTACAACCAAAAAGCCAAACTGCTTAAAACAGCCAAAAAGACTAGACTGCAGAAAAGACAGCTTGCAGTCAACAAAAACCAGTGCCCAAACAAACACCACTAGGTTTTACAATTAGAGTTTCGCTTGTTGGAGCAAAGAGTCATATCGAAAGAAGGCCCAAAGGGTTTAGACTTTTTTCCAGTAACAGTAGTCCAGCCTTCTTCAACTTGTGCCGCCTTAGCCTGCCAAGCCAGCCCATCAATTTCCTGAGGATGAAAATCCGCAGCGCTAGAGGTAACATCAAAGTTCACCTGAACAGGTGTGGAAAAGACCGGAGAGCAACCAGAGATGGGAAACGAAGCACCATCAATAGACAAAAACCAGTCTAATTGTTTGCTCAATATGATTTATCATGGTAGCTCCCCCAGGGGAGGAAGTCGAAACCCCAGCAGTCGAAACCCCAGCAACCTGTGAATCAGAAGCCCCGACAACTTGTGAATCAGAAACCACCACCTCAGAGAAGCTCCTTAGGTGATCAGATTTCTTCTCAACCGTGTAATGTTCTAGAGAAGCGCCATTCCACCAAGTAGTTGTCTTTGCCTTCTTTTCGAATCCGCATTGCGCAGCAGCATGTCCTATTTGGAAGCATCTTCTACAGCGGAAAGGGACCCCCTCATAATCCAACGATTGGATCCAAGACCCCCTAGAACATTTTAAGAGAACCTCAGCGGGCAGTCCTTTTGAGACATCAATTTCAACAAGTATTCAGGCAAAGGTAGAGTGATAAAGATCAGAAGATTCATTGTCCACAAGTAAGAAATCACCTAGGGCATCCCCAACCTCCTCCAGGAGAGTCATTCCAAAGGTGAAGAGGGAGATTAGGCAAACAGACCCAAATCAGGATTTTATTGAAGGTTTCAGAAGCTGGGTTAAAGTTGGAGTGCCAAGGTTTAATCATCATAAGGTATTTGTCCTCCCAGCTGAAGAAATTATCACACAAGATTTTGTCTCTATCTAAGGTATTTTCAAACTTAGCAACAAAAAAACCTTTGGCCATTGGGAAGATTTGAACTTTACTAGTGATGAAGGGCTCCCATTCATTGGTGATCCAAGAGTGTAGCTGAGGAAGGCTTGGCCAAAAGCCCCTAAACCGACAGATCACCCCTTGAGCAGAAAGCTCTGCTACACTATCACTTATTTCTTCTACTAACTCGTCCTTAATCTTCACTGTGATGGAGTTTTTCACAGGGATGAAACCACCAAAACTCTGCCTAATATTCATATATGATCTAGGTCCACACACAGAAGAGCCAACACCCTTGATACTCTTACCAAATCCAGCCTTGACGCCAGCACCAGCACCAGCCCCGAAGCCAACACCACCAGCCCCAACGCCAGCACTGACGCCAACACCAGCCCCAGCCCCGTCGCCAGCACCCGCTCCAGCGCCCCTGAGAGCCTCACCAGAAATAGAAAACTCCCCTATCGGCCCAGTACTCCCGCCCGGAGCAAAGAACTCCCCAGTCGGCACAATTTTCCCGCCCGTAGTCATTTTGAAAAATTCGCCTACTATTCTTAATGAGAATTATATTTCCTTGCACCTATTTCAATGCATAATGTTTAAAATTCTTATTATATTTAATAAAACTCTAACTCCTCTCAAATATAGTAATCAAACTCTAACTTACTCTCTCAAAAATATGTAATGAATTTGATACTTGTTACGAACAATTGTATCAATTTCATACTATTATAATATGGTACGAAATTATAAAATTTTATATTAATGGCTTATACACTACCATATCTCAACATAGCACAATTTGTTTAGCTACATATTAAAATAAAACTAATCAAAATAGAAAAAAAGTTTTAACTTTAAAATGGCTGATGTGTCATTGTGATAGAATTTAATGGTGTCAATAAGTACTAGAAGCATACAAGAATACAAGTAGTAATAAAAATTTATCATTTTGTCCGAGTCTAGTAATATTCACAAAATTATACAAGAAAAACATAATTTCAAGTATAAATTTAAATATGTTGTAATAGACTAGCCTATTGCAAGATAGTTGAGTTAAGTAGCCAAGATAATGTTATCATTATTATTATAGCTAATGCATTTAATAATATTTGAGCATGGAAGTTATAGATTATAGGTTCTTCTAGAGATTTTTTTGGCTATATACGTGTTGTTAACTACATGAACTTATTGTTTTTAAATTTATACTTGAAATTATGTTTTTCTTTTATAATTTATTGAATATTACTAAATTCAGATAAAATGATAAATTTCTATTACTATTTGTATTCTTGCATGTTTCTAGTACATATTGACACCATTAAATTCTATCACAATGACACATCAGCCATTTTAAAGTTAAAACTTTTTCTCTATTTTGATTAGTTTTATTTTAATATGTAACTAAACAAATTGTGTTATGTTGAGATATAGTAGTGTATAAGACATCAATATAATGTTTTATAATTTCATACCATATTCTAATAGTATGAAATTGATACAATTGTTCCTATTAAGTATCAAATTCATTACATATTTTTGAAAGAGGAAGTTAGAGTTTGATTACATGTATTTGAAATGAGAAGTTAAGAGTTTTATTAAATATAATAAAAAATTTAAACATTATATATTAAAATATATTTTTCTATATTTACAACATGTTTATGAAATATATATAGCACTCATTTTCTATTCATTGATTTATTGTATTTTTTTTGTAAATAATTTCAAATAGTCTACAGAACACCATGACTTATCATCTAGCACCTCAGTACTTCATTTTTCTTAGTTGTGAACATAATAGAGATGACATTACGTGGCTATTTTATTTCAACATCTCATTTTTATGTATCTTGGTTGGTTTTATAATATGGAAGAATAATCAATTGTTCAGAAGACATAATTTTACTCTTGTGGAAGAGATTGTTAAAGGGAAGAATGGCACAATCATGTATCAAGTAAGTTATGAGAGGAGAGATAATATTGTTGTCAAATGTGTTGAAAAGAAATATTCTGAAACAGCTAATCGAGAAATTGATAACTTAATCAAAGTAGATTCTCGTGAGAATATTAAGTATTACGGTGAAGCAAAATATAGTAATATATGTGTATATTGCATTGGAGAAATGCAATTTTAATTTAGCAAAATTTATTTTAGTTCAAAAAAAGTATATTTTCCAACAAAGAAACATTGAAAGTGAAATAAAAAATGAGTTGGAAAGGAAAAAATTACAATCCATCAAAGATTTATTGTCAGCAAGAAGGAATAAAAGTATTGACTACGAAAAAGATTCCCATGGATCAAACTTTGAATCTACTAAGGTTAGTTATAATATTATTAATGTTTTTATAATTATTGTGCGGTTTGTCTTTATGTTTGGTAATATATTGAACTTTTTCTTCTTGTTTATTTCTACAAGGATTTTTTTAACTTCTTTTACTTTCAATTAAAAGACACTAATGGAATATCTTTTGATGTAGGGAAATCATGGAAGGTCTTTTTCACATTCACGGAGAAAAATATATTTATAGAAATTTGACACTTGAAAATATTTTGTGAAGTTTGAAAGTGATCATCATCTATGTGCAAAAAATTTTAACTTTAGTATTAATAGCCAAATTCAACGAGATAAAAACTTCAATTATAATAATATTGGTAAGTTCATTCTTTTCTATATCAATTTTTTCAAAAAAATTATAGGGCAATTGAATTATGTAGCTAAAAAAAAAATTCAAATAACACCAAAAAATATAAAGCAATTCAATGACCAAGCAAAATACATTTTCAATATGCTAAGTTTTCAATTTCATTCCACTTATCAAATTCTTTGTTCTTCGTCTCCTCCATATCTCTACTCTTTATTCCCCACACCCACTCCTCTTTCTCTGCCACTATCAATTGTTCTTACTCAGCGCTGAATTTAAATTCACCTTCTGGATACGCACCTCTTAATCTCTTTTTAATTTCTTTGTACCATATTACTAGTGGATATCTTCTACTTGGCATCTTAGATCATCTTCCTCTAGGCAACTTCTTTTCCCCTGCCCCTCTACAGCCGTGTGTGCTTTCATATTCATTTTTCCTTTTTCTTCTTCATATCTTTGAAGACTGAAAATATAATTAATTTTTTTAATCTACTGTCATTTATCTATGGCACGACCCTCTTTCTTCCCTGTCAATTATTAAATCTACATCCTTTTTTCTTACAGACTAGGCACCACACACCCATCTATTTCCCCTCAAAAAGGTGTTAACAACTCTTCTTTAAATCTGTATCTTTTTTGTGTTGTTTAAACATGAATAAATCAATTTTTAAAACTATTAATTATTAAAAACAACTTGAGCTTTGAAGTTGAAAGACTATTTCTTTTACCTCTATTATTTATGTCTTTTACTTCAACAATATAATCCTATGTCTAGCCTCATTCACTCAGAAATGAAACATTTATTTACCTCATTTTATCTACATTATTTCTTGAGGCATCTATTTTTCACTTCTAAAACCTTTTGTCTTTTTTGAATGTTATATGAAACTAAAAGAGAAGAAATAGTAACCTAAATAAGCTATATACTTTGTAATGTTTGGCCAAAAATGAATAGTCAAATTGGTGTAAGTATGTGGAGAACAGAGATAAATATATGTTCTTTTACTTCATGAAGCCAAAAATTTGACTTTATGCATAAATTTTATGATTTATCTAATACTCAATTTTTTTGTTTTCCTCAATGTTGGCCAATATATGTTGTTTTACTTCATGAAGCTCCTTATAAATTAGTTTTTCTCTAATGTCTAAAAAGCCTCCAAAATTATTTGTTTCAAGAACAAAGAGAAATAAGTTCCTTAATACTTCAAAAATGTTTTCCACATTTTCAAAGTATATCAATAAACACTTTGTAAAAGGATTCTTGCTCAACTCTCATGAATTTTTAAAATAATTGTTTTTATTAAAAAAAATAACTAAAAGAGGGGTAAAAATTTATTCAAAATAAAATAGAGCAATACAAAGCAATTGACCAAAATCATATATAAAATTTCTCATTCTAAAACAATTATGTTGTTCTTCGTTTAATGAAGGCATTGGTTCTGTAGTTTCAAAAGACTCTGAATTAGTGAGCACAACTTCGGTGCCAATCATTGGCTTGTTGATTCAATTTGTGTAGAAAGTCAGTGATAGAGGTAGATTTCTTTTTTTAGTGTTCGTTGTTGTTCTTATTATTTGAAATAAAATTAAAAATTTATGGCTTTATATTTTAAGTTTTTTTTTTTTTGGTGTAAGATAGTTTTCAAAGTCTAAGCATGTGCTTATTTCTTACTATGTCTAGTTTACTAGTTGCCTAAAACGGAAATAAATAAAATAATTTAAATAGAAGATTGTATAAATGAGTTCTTTTTGTTTTGGCTACAAAGAAGTTGCAGAATGTAAATAAAGATTTCTTTCCTGAAAATTACGAATTTGATATCAATCGGGGGAATTTCTAGTGAGAAAAGATAAAGACATACCAAGGGTGAATTTGTACTTGGAGTGCTATTAGAGGAGAAACTTCTTAAACCGAAAGTGAGGTATGGTGTGAGGACCTTTATTATAAGCACATACAATTTTGGATACGCATTGCACCCTTTCTAATTTTGTACAGTCATTCATCATTGTCAACTTTCTCTCTTCATTAGCATATGTTCTAGGATTTTAGATTACTGAAAATATATGAATTTTAGAGTAGGGAGTAAGAAAAGTGTTTTATCCATCTATTACAAAAAATATTTTTGTGGAGTAGGAATTTAATGAGAAAAACAAGAATTATATATAAAATCTTTAATTTAAGACCCTATTTTTAGGAATCTATCTGTTGCTTGTCTTTTTTTTAGCTTTTCTTTGTTTAGTTTTAAACTCTAAAAAATGATTAGGAAGAAGAATTTCAGAAAATTAAAAGAAAAAAAAAAACTTTATCACTAGAGAAGACTCCAATTTCCTAAATGTGCAATTAGTTTTGATTGATACTTGGGGATATGTTGAGTATTATTTCCAATGTGTTGGAAATAATTCTTGGCTAGGTATTCATGCTTGGAATCCTCAACATAGTTTGATGGAGTTTATTTCATGTGGAAAGAAGGATCTTTGGAGAGATAACGATCAAATTTTTAAATTTTTTGGTGTTGTCCCCTTCTTTACTAGTCATTTGATGGTTCCTTTTGCTCAACAACGAATGGATTGGAGAGATATTTTGAGCAAAGGACAGTTCTATGTGGTGTTGGAGACTCTAGAGAGGATGCTTCTAGCCTTGGGCATGAGTAGATGCATTACTTTGGATGATGATTTTCAGTGTTGTAGCAAATGTTCATTTTCTTGGATGTTGATTTTCCTTAAATCAGATCTTAAGTCAATTATTTCAGACTTGAGAAGCAGTTGGTATACTCATTTTCAGAGTTCATAGTCTCATAGTAGGATTGGTTTATGGTCTTAGATGAGAGGAATGTTGATTCAAAGCAATCAATATTCGTGTTTGGGTAGTGTTCAAGCTCTAGCTAGTTGCTATTCTTATACTTTCGTTTGTACATATGATTGGGACATTGAACCAGTGCTTATTTTGGTTCATTATTCTAAGACTCTTGGAGTTGGAACTATAAGAGTTTTTGGAAATCTTCATTGTTTTGAGTTGATTAGATCAACCTTCCTATTGCCTAGGAATATGATAGACAGTGGCATTGCATATATGGACTTTTGAGAGTCATTTGGGCAAGAGATGTTGCAAGGTATTGATTTTCGTCCTTCCAATTTTTTTAGCTTTAGCCTCATAGATGGTAACGTTTTGGGATTACAGGGGAGGATAGTGCAAACATAGAACGATGATTTCATGGATGTGATTAGAGTGGTGCAACATCAACATGGAGGGTCCTTCCTAAGATGGGAATGGGACCCTAGGATCTTATTTAGTTTGGTGTGGATCGACCAAATTTTTCTAGAATTGTGGTGGCATTGCTTGAGCACAAGCAATCTTTCGGAAGGGTGGGCCAGAATTTCCTTATTTTATCCCTCTGCTTTCCAATGATTGTTAGCCTATTCTTGGAGACTCGTAGGCTAGTTGGAAGTGAAATTAGGGTTTCCTATTTT